>CM017800.1:24310312-24499763 GCA_008086715.1 Sitobion miscanthi
TGTGTTAATTACGCAAGTTTGTATAGATTACTATTATTACTATCATTTTTTTTTTTTTTTTACTGCTCCAAAAGTGTATTTTAACAATGTGGGATAATATATTTTGTTTACAACGAAAATTGTTCTTGTTTGTACTTTATCTTGTAATCATATTATCTAACACACAAAATTACATATTATGTTAACCGTAAGAACTAGCAAAAGTCGTTCTCGAACAATGCACCTTAGGGTATAAAGGACTAGAGTAAAGTAAGAACGTCAGGTTTAGGAACTTAACTTTTTAATAGTGTTTTTGGCTTGATGTTTAAATCGATTGTTTTCTAAATTGTAATTCGCGTGTGAATATTTCAGCAACTTATTTATTATGATTATAATATATTAACTTCCTTATTTTACTTCGACTCCACCGTGTACATAATATATAATATAGCGTTGATAAATTAATACCGTAATGAACTTCTAATTTCCTTCTAATTACAGTAATTAATCATAACGATACTGTGTTATTTAGATATGATGGACACTAATGATATTTCGTTAAAATAAATAAGTTAAGTCGTATATTTTACTTATCTAAAATCTGCAGTACACAACTATTAGTTCAGTGAGCGACAGACGATAAATTTATTTCAAGATAAAAGTACAAATTTCGATACACACAAAAAGTGCGATAACTCATCCTGAGAACTTTTATGCGATGGATGTAGAGAATAAAAAATCATAATATATTAACCCCGTGTATACCGAATCCACGGCGTTTTTAGTAAACCAATATAATAATAATATGTACTCACGTTCTACGGTATAATTCTTCGACTGTCTTCTGAATATCTTTGAAAATATCTTATCGATAACGAACGTGGGTATCACCGTCATGTCGACGCGATTGGCTTGATCGACAAGTACACACTACGTCTATACTATTATAGTGATGTAGGTTGTATACTTATGTTGTGCATGCGCGTAAAAATCAACAATAATAATTTATTGTCGTGTGTGCGCGGCCCTAGAGAACGACAACACTTTTTTAAAAATAGATACCTTTTTTTATTTATTTATCATATAGTAGGTGGGCTGCACGCGCTGCACGAGTGGCAAAATTAAGATTATATTCTAAGACACGTTTGAATGTGACTGAATAAAGCGGCCGGCGAGTGCACCAATTATTGGCCGAGAAGAGGACATGCCGCGTGCTTTTACCGACCGCGTGGAGGGGAACAACACGTTTAAAATATAATATATTATTATTATTATTATTATTATCATCATCACATAGTATCGTGTAGATACCGTGTATTTTGTGCTCCACACGTTGTACAACCGACGATGTATAATACCTACCCGTGTACAATATGAACAATATAATAATAATATAATGATAATAATATTATTATTATTATTATTATTATTATTATTATTATGTTCTACGACAAAAACACTGCCGTGTGCTTGCGGGCTTTCGATCCCTGGGCTCTCGTCGAGTCCTTGATGGATCCGATGTGCACGTTGGCGCACCTATATAAATAATATTACTCCGGCGTGCCCGTGTCTTGTAACAAAAAGAAACGGTTTTGAAAATTACGTCCAACCCCGTACGATAATAATAATAATAATAATAATAATATTACGATATTACAATACCTATTATGTACGCGCACATCCCGGCGGCGGGTACAACGACAAAATATTTTGACTTTGTCCCCGCAAAATGTAATATTATTATTATCATTATTAAAACACTGAAAACCGTGTTAACCGTGTACGGTACGCGTACTTGAAACTAGTTTAGAACACCACGACATTATATTGTGCTGCTTGAACATTGTTTTATTATGTTGAGTAATAAACATATTATAAAAACATCAAACTACAGCTGATGGATGAAAAAAACCATCATTCGAATGAAAATAATAATGTTAGGTATGGTGTTACATTAAACACCCGTGATTTGTTGCGTTAGGTGGTAACTGGTAAGCAGGTATAGGTGATAAGACAGTAAACAGGTATAGGATACGAAAGTGTCAAATGATCTGGAACGTCGATATTGTTTATCTGAACTAAAAATAATACTAAGACTATATTTTGAATTATTTATTTGATCAAAGCATGCGTAAAAAGTTAATAAAGTATTTAGTAGATATGTACTTACTGGCTTATAAGTACATTCATTTTTTTTATTTAGTTGATTGTTCAACTTTAAACATGATGATGTTCGTCTATATACAATATTAGAATTGTTTTCATAAATAACAAAATGTTATATTTAAATGATAAAATAATAAAACCCTATTTAAACTGTATTATGGAGTGTAACAATTATGCGCCGTCATTGTTGTGGCCTTTTTAGAGGTAAAATGAGTTCTACACATTACTCAGAAAATCTAAGCTGTGTTATGTAAGGTATGAATCTACAATGTATACATTGAAATATTATATATAATTTATTTATTTAATCAGTACTCCCTGTAACGTGTGTATGTATATATTATATTATCAATTAACATATCGGTATAATCTCATTGTATAAGATATTTCTCAAAATATTTATTCATTAGTTACTTTTTTTTTAGCTTCATGCTGTTTTTCAATATTTAGTTTGATATTTAAAAGAACTTTGAATACAAATATATTAATCAATTATATATATTAGTGTTCAAATAATTATAATATGTGCTAATATTGAAAATAACAATAATATTAAATTAAATAATTAATTTTTGCCTTTGTTGGGCTTCATGGTATAATGCCCAATTTATATATACATGTATAATAAATTCTAACCTATTTACTTTATTTAACTGTTTTAGGAACGAAGGACATTTTTCCAACTGTACTGCTATAGTATATTATTTGTATTACTGTTTTAATTTATTCTTCAAGAAGATAGTGTGGGCCCAAACATATTCGTGTGGGGGCCCGTGAGTTTGCAATTTAAAATTCAAATTCATTATTTTAGTTGTTACAATTAAATAAATACATATTTTTTTCTATATTATAATGTATTATTATACTATTATGTATAATAACGTGTAGTTACATAATACAATATAAAGCTATAAACTTAAACTATCAATAATATTACTAAAATCGTCATCTAACTAATGTATCAAGTAGGTAATGCAATAATCTAAGAAATTCGTTACAGGTATGTCTATATTTTGTTCTTGTAGTAGCCAAAGTGTATTTATTTTTTTTATGAATCTTGGAACTTAACTTATACTTTGCTTGGTGAGACGGCCTGGGGCCTATTATTCTATATCAGGCTCGGGGCCTTTACTATAGTAGTAGGACGTTTTTGATTAAGTTTTTAATTTATTATAAGTTAGTCTTCATATTCCCATGATAGTGGTCTAGGGGCTTTTGATTGAAGTTGATCTATTTTGTTACAACCAAGGTAATGATTTGGTGTGTTTGTAAATGGATTGTTATGTTTTGTGTGTAAAATTGTTTTTGATTGCTTTTTGATATTTTCTTTGATTGTAATAGTGTTTGTCTGTTTAACTAGAACAATAGAACATCATTTCTAAGAAGTGTTAGCTTGCCTGAAGATGTTCTTATCGCTATTGTTTGGACCGATTCGAGTTGTCGCCATTGAGATTTTGTGAAGTAGGGTGCCATGCTGCGCCGGCGTAAGTGAGATAAGTAAGTACATTTTAAAAATTGTTAAGGCATTATGTAGAGGTATTTGGCTGTTTTTGTTGATCACTTGGTAAGAGCATATCTCTTGTTTTCGTGGCGCGTTGCTCGACGTTTGTGATATGGTCCCACATACCAGGTCCTCTTGGTTCACGGCTGATGGTTATGCCTAGGTATTAAGTCTTGTTTGACCATCCAATTGCTATCCCATCGATTTTTAATTTCGGGATTTGTGATAGTTTAGGTTCGACCAAACATAACAGCTATTGTTTTTGAAGGATTAATATTTAAATGCCATTTTCTGAACCATTCGAATGCTAAATCTTTGGAAGAGTCACTACCTACGTTTAATTTCTAATGGTAACATATAGTACATTTTTGGACCGAAACCTTTATAAGTATGTTGATTATGTTAATTTTTTGTGCATGGTTGGTATATTTATATTAGATATTTGTCTAGTACTATAATATTATCAGTGTTCATTTTTAAAAGTAAGATTATTTTTAATTACCTATGGATAATCTGTTTTTCTAGTTAATTAATATTTAAAATGCCACTTATTCAACTTTACCTAAAAATAAATTATTCTTAATAACATTATAAAATATTTAACCCTTTTTAAAACAAAATTAAATTAATAATAAAAAATAAGTTTCATTTAAAAAAAAAGTGTAGCATTATTCTGATATAATTGTACCATGGGGGTAGTTGTTTAGTTTTTTTTAACCAATATATGTGAGAGAAAAAATCTTAAAATTTTAGATGACTAATAAGAAATGTGAAAAAAATGTTTAATAATATAAGTCATGTAGGTAAATTATGAATATTATAATGTCTTAACTAATTTACCCTAATTTTCTATGAGCAATTAGTTAGGTTTACTCAATATTATTGAATAAGAATTATTTAAACTATTGTAAACATAACTAACAAATTTAAATAGGTTTTTCAAGTTTTTATTATTTTTATACTCTGAGGGTAAATTACATAATATTTTCAGTGTATTGTTATGTAATAGGTACTACAATTAGACATCTACTTTTTTTTTTGTTTAGTACTTTTGATTTATAATAGTTACCGTAGTTATACACAATTTTTTTTATAAATTTCATCATAGTATAATACTATAATTAGTAAACCATTTACATGCGTTTTATGGTTGGTTTATTCACATCAATTATAATGGAATTACTTGTACTGGTGCAAACTACTTACCTATTATTTTTTTATACTCCAACAAATGTTTAAATAATGATTTATATTATTAAAATGGATATTCTTTGTGCACCTGCATGGTTGTTAGATAATCAGATTTATCTCAAGATATTAACATTTTATTGCAGCGCCAAACTGCAGGAAAAAAGTCGAAATTAAGTTATTGTAAAGTGTAATCTGAAGTAGGTAGCTTATATTATGAACTCGTACGGCTAAGACATAAATGAAACATTTCTTCAATTTCGAAAAACAAATACGAGCCATATGGTTCAAAAAAAAATTATTTACTCCCAAATTTTTCTCGATAATTAAAGTAAAATGGAACTTTGCTTTCCAATGGCAAACTACCGAAACAGCGTTTTCAAGTGTTGGAATACGAATCCAATAGTCATCAGTGAGGTTAGGTTTCTTCCGTGGCTTTTCGCTATAGGCCGTGATAACAATATGTGCTTCAGGTGTGACCGCGCAACTATAGAGATCGGAAAATTCTATGCACACTGCGCAAACGATTCAGCTGATTTCTGCAGAACTGCAGCCACGGGCGGCTTTATTATATTGAATTATTTTGTTGGCACCGAGTCAGCCCGACGCCGTTCGAGTACCTATAAAACGCGCTATTATAATATCGAACAAAGTATATTATAATCTGTATCATGATATTGCAAACGGCAGGCCCATTTGGAGCATAAAATACTGTCCTTGGCCGGTTACGCGTATATATATATATATGATATATCCTTACGGAATCCGTAACCGTATGAATATTATAAACCGTATGGACAACGCTAATATTCAATGCGTACCTACACTCGAACGATCAACGTTTCCACGAGGCATGCGCGACTTTCAAATTTAAATTTATGTGCACTGCACTGTGTTAGGTATACATAATAATATTTTATACTTTATATTAGCAAAGCATATATGATATTATAGGGTTCTAAATTTATCGGGCGTTTTTTATTTTTTCACCGAGTCATTAAACGTAGATAATATCATATTATTATTCTGATTCGATTATAGAAATTAATTCTGTTAGCACAATTATTTTTTGCCCGAGCTGTCACATAAACAGCTTATAATAAATTTATAATGAAATATTTCTCGTAACATACATTGCTAATGACCCATCGTTAGTATTAAATTACATTGAAAAATTGAACAAACTAGCTTATTCAAATAGGTACCTACTTTAAATAATATTCACAACTTCGCTGATTTTCTTTTAAAACATAAGCAAATTTATAAAATATTAAAATCAAAAGTGATCACGTTAATATTATTATTTATGACACAGGTATACCTATAATTATAACAGGTATTATAATATCATGCAAACTAAGTAAATGCAATTGTTTACCGACTACATGTACGTGTTAATATATTATTTAGGTTGGTCCGTGGATCTAAATGAACGAATGGATATTTAAAAATATATTAAAAAACAACATTTAACAAACAATTTTTTTTTAAAAACGTTTGTGCGTGTATGGCAAACAGAATCCTTACAACATTACAACTTTTTTTGAATACGCGTATTATTGGTATACATAATACTGTTCAAAAAAATAAAACATTTTTTAAATTTAGCTTGCTGTGTTATTTTTTTTTTAGTCGGGTTGTTTTGCTTTTAATGCAGATTAATATCCTTATAAAATATATCGGATCTCGACATTGGCATTTATAATTAATTCGACTGTCTTATCAACATTATACAAATCACTTTAACTGTTCTTAATTCGTCGAATATCAGTCGGATGAAAATGTTTACGGTCAACAGGAAAATATTACAGGTAGGTACACGTCCGTATCGTAAATTGATAGTTTAATCCAATTTCCAAACCAGTCGTATTGTTACGAGCATTAAACAAGCTGGCCATGCGGAAACGAAAAAAAAAACGAATTGATGATAGCCTTGACAGTAGACACATTGGATAACACATTGGTCCGCTATGATATAAATAATTTACCGATAGTCGACTTCATTGTATGCAACTTAAAAAATAATATGTAGTTCAACCCATATATACCTACTGTTTACTGTTTAGATCGGTAGAGCGCCTCCAAGCCACACAAACGATTTTAGTTTTTATATTTTATCACTATTTGGAGAGCATTATTCTCGGGCGTTTGACAAGAGGATGCCATGACTAATACTTTTTTGAAATCAACTGACCGTGGTTCTACTTTAGCCTCTCCAATAATTACAGACTATCGTAATCATGATAATCAAAAAGTATTTTTGTCACACGCGGAGTGTACGAAAAATGGACACTGAAGAACACTGAACACCCACAGCGTGAAAGTTGTACTGAATTTCTTCTCTTCGTTAACGAAGAAGAGAAAAATAATATTTACTATAACCGATTACATAATATGTTACGCTTATATTATATTGTATTGCCGAATGAGATGCATTTTGAAAAAAATATTTTATTTCGAAAATTCACATGCAATTTTGTATAAAGTCTTTGTTTTGAAATATTTTACTCTCAAATTAAAATTTGTTTAATATTAATCCGATACATTAAATGATTACTTAATTATGTAACCAATGTGCGATTTTTAACAGGATTTAAATAATTTTTAAGCCATACACGTGAATGATTATGAAAGAATTGCTAATAAACAAGATAGAGTAATTTGGTATGTATAGTACCAAGGTATAAAAATATATAGTTCCATTACAAAATGTATTAGATATTAAAACTAGTAGGTACTGATAAAATTATAACGTTAGTATAACGTAAACTTCGTTGAGATTAATAGAAGAATAACATGTCTTAAAAAAATATTATTTATGCATAATATCGTACCCCCCTCCTTAATCTGTTTTCACCAATTATTATGCCTTCTGAAATAGAAAAAAACAATACATAATTATTTTACACACGAGTAGTTGCGTTGATCGTTTAATTTTAACTATTTTTAACACTTTTTACTGCCTAATTTTAAATATATAATAAGATAAATAATTTCAATTTAATGGACAATGGTTAATTGTAGACATGTAATTACGTAGTAGGTAGAATTGAAGTACAATAATTAAACACGTCATAAAATTTCCCGCAAAATCTAAATCCCACATTTTTTTTAGATTGTTATAATAGATGCTTTGTTTTACCACGTGCTAACCACAGAGCGTAACATAGCTCAGATCTCCCAACAAGATAAGTTAACGTAAAAGGTTAAAAACAAATTACCCTCAAATTAACCCCGTCCAATAGTTTTCCTTTTAAAAAATAATCTAATTACTGTCTTTTCAACTGATTAGGATCGATTTTTCTTCTACAACAATTTATAATACGCATTTTCGTATGTTGTATGATATGATATTTAATTAAATTACGTTGTTAGCTATCGACACACAAATGAAATTGAAATTAATTATAGCAACAGTAAAGGCATATTTTTATCGATCCAAAACCAAAATCGATTGTACATGTACTGAAAACATTTTTTTTTTAAATACCTACATACAACGTGACAGTGTATGGCAGTGAACACATATTTACATCTATTACAAATAGTGTTGTTATATCATGAGAAATTGTTGTGAAAATTCCTTATACAACATAAATAATTATAGAATTACTTACAGGTTTTAGAAGTTTTTAAAATAGTTATAAAATAATAATGTTTGATTTAATATATACAAACTATAATATCAAAATAATAACATTTGCAAATACACAAGCAATTTAAAATATGATTTAATAAGTAACGAAATTCATAAATTATAACTTTTAGATCGTTACGACGAGTAGTTCCTACAACTACAGTGGTATAACAATATTGAGGTCAAAAAGCTTACACGAAATAAAATATGTGGGTGCTTACCCATGTGGTAACTTATTGGTGTAAATATTTAAACGTATATTATCGATAAGTACTGTATAAATATGTAATGCATCTCGGCTAACTTTTTGTCGCCCACCGTACTCAAATATACTGACCGAGTATCAGGGCCAAAGATCGGTCATTGTTTTGACACAGCAGTTATAATAATATGTTAAGGACTTTCGATCCTATACCGTATTAGAGAACCGAAGTTCTTTTGGGTTTATATGGATTGACAGACTGTTTTATAATTTATGGTTTTCTATTCTTCTATAATATGATCAGTTGTGTCTGCGCTTGATTGCCAGCAGGTCACGGATAAATGTGTCGCAGACTAAGTCTGAAAATGGTGTTAGACACCTCGATTTTCTCACCTAAGTACTCATGTGTTGGGAGTACATCTACTAGATGAAATCAAGGTTTTAAATCGCTAAACAGACGCCTGCGGCTAATCAATAACGTTCCAATGCATTTTTAAGCATCGACACAAGGATCTTATAATATTAGTTCAATCATTAACCAAACCATTATTTAAATTATCAAGCAATATCATATATAATAAATTTAATGTATTGAGTATTTAATAGAATTAATCTGAAATCACTTTTGAACGTATCGATATATATACATGTATTTTATTTACTTTTTGTTGTTTTTTTTTAATTATGATTATTTTTGAAAAACATAAAAAAACTACTATCAATCTCATATCATTATTGTAATCTATAATCATACATTTGTTATGAAGTACGATAAAATACATGTTCAATATTTTTAATTTTGTAATTTTTAAATCTTGTCATTCATTTTAGAAACATATTTTAATTGCAAATTCGATTATTTACATATACTTACATTATTGTAATCAAAATAATAAATCAAATACCCTTAACTGGCATGAAGCGAGTTTCATTGTAATTAATTGTATACAAAATAATATAAATTTATACAAAATAAATCTAATGTATAGGCACAACTCTTATTTTAGTTTTCATCTGAACGCTTTCCGATTATAAACAATACATAATATAATATTAAAATATAGAAACTAAATTTGTATCTATAACCTAGTTTCTTTAATTCTATATATTAGAATACAACTTTATAAACACTATAAATTATCGTATTAATCATTATAAAAATATATTATTAACACTGAACTCTTTTTCAATATTATCAATTATTATGGTAATCCAAATGTTTAAGTGCATAAAAATTAAGCAATATCTAATATCCGTAATCATTTAGGTACTTATATTATGGTATTAACAAAATATAGATGATCAATTTAATACGATTGTATTGAATATAAATATTTCATTAGTGCGTATATATACAAGACGAATCGTAGGGGGGCTAATCGAGAACATTTCCGGCGTACTAGAAGTTAACCCCCTATGGTTACAATGCCAAAAATGTTGGAAAAAATAAACCATTCGAAAGTTCCGGTAAAGTGGTGTTTCCAAACAGGACACCTGTAGAGATAAAATCATTGAAAAAATCCTTTAACCCATAATTGTTTTGTTATACTTTCTCTCAGTTAAACAGTTAAACACAGTTTTCATTATTTTGGCATCACTATTTTCTCTGGAATACGCATATTAAATACAATACTACATCATCTACACGCGTGCGAAAACACAAACAGAAACACAAAACATTTTAACTATTAAAAAAATATAAAGTCATTAAAACCTACTATTAAGAATTTAAAAATAAATTGTATTGCATCATAAATCTTTAATACAGATTGATTTGGTGTTACGATTACTACCAAGTGTAACGGAAAAAAATTATATACCTAAATCGTGTTGGTTTTAAGTTTCCAAGAGCATAAAAATTGAATTTTATAATTTTTTATATATTATCATACATTGAAATCTCTTAAAGATATTCAATTAATTCGTTTATCAAATGATGTAATACTGATCGGATTACTTAATATAATATATTATGTAAATGCAAATGATTGCCGAGAGACAATGTAATTTACGTTGTGATATTATATATGTCGAGGCGTATACACACAAATTAGTTTATAATTTTGGGATTAGTGACCTTGAAACCAGTGAAACTGTAAATTATAAAAAAATTAAATATGATAAATTCGTATTTTTTTTTTTTTTTAACGAACTGATTTATCTACGTTGATATTTTAATGTATCGAAACCGCTAACAGTCCGTATTTTGTAATTTTTTCTTTTTATGCATATATTTAAATTTTAATAAATATCCTATTCTACGTCGTTGGAATATTTAATAAAAACAACTTCTTTGTTTCAATAAGTTATTAAAATGGAGTATAATATATTTTTAGATTTGTTAAGCATACCTGTAGGTATAAAATATAATAATAAGCTATGATAAAATATATTATATTGACAGACAAGCAGAAATCCAATATAATTCGATTCACTAACATCATGAATCATGATAAACAGACATGAAATACCTATAGGTACTGCATATTAGAAATAATAATAAAATAAATATCGAGAGATTTGTGATAATACCTGAGTAAAAAATTATATATAGGTTGATATAGGTAATAATTATCGACTAATATTGTATAGTGTTTTTACATTATATTATCATACTCTGTCTGCACTGCATGATGTGTAATATTTCTGTTGTGACTTCGTTTTTCCGCAGTTGTGTACAGCCTTATTGGAAATTATGTGTACCTGCTATAGTGCAATGTCAACGATATAGAAAGTGGTGGAGATTTATTAGCTGGTCCTGGGTTGTTTAGCAAATGGAACCATTACAATAAATAAACGCATGATGTGTATGTGCAATGCCCGCGCGGGTATGAACCGCGAATGGTAATAAATTCAATTAAACTGAAATCCAGTCAAATCTGGAAACAAATTAGCTAATTACATATATATAGTCTTCCATTGTGACGCGTGTGTCACTTTTACAACGATCACCGAGGAGTCTAATGCACACGAATATCCGTTTGTGTTTGCTGTGACCGAATAACCTTAGGATCGATCCCTCCGAGTCCAGCGTGGTATTCTGATGTACCGCGGTTATATTATAACAGGTAGGTATTATAAATCACTACCGTATAGGTTAACCTACACCTCAACGCGATCGATCAGACTTGGTATTTTAATTTTTTTTTTCTAACTATTTACAAGCTAACGATATGTGAGTCCGCAGAGTTTGATCGTTAACGGGATTTTAGTATGTTCAACCCAATATTTGAGTTTGATGATGGATCAAAATATCAAATGTAGCATTGTTGTACTTACTACAAAATAAATAAACCGCGTCTGAAGCAGCACTTGCATATTGCCTACCTAGGTATATAATATTATTTACGCATTCTCGAGGTAAAATATATATGATAACATCTAAAAAGGAAATGAACCGCAGATGTTTGGAAGATAATTTATTTATTTTTGGACATTTTTTTCCCCTTTCAATAGTTTTTTTTCTCTCTGTGTAATTGACAAATCGCGACAGAATACTGCTGCAGAGACACGGATCGAAGGCCTAGTGACACTTCAATGTACGTCGACACTCGTTCGTTCACGGCTATAACAGTCGGAACCTTTCACCGGCTGTATCCGTTAATGGATTCGCCGAGCAAATATGTTCGCCGCCCGCGCACGATCAATCATAATAATAATAATATAATAACAATATAACGCTGCAGCAGTATTCTAGTACCTACGGTAATAAATGTGATCAAAATAATAATAATAATAATAATATAAATATATAGGTACGTATAGGTAAAGAAAGACAATATAACGATATTATATCATCGGGTAAAACACGCGCGGTTTGTCTATCGGCCGTGCCAGATTGAAAAACCAGATGGCCCCTTCGGGTAATTTTCAGACCGTTGTCACAATACATAATATAGTGAAATGAACGTTCGAGGACATTACAATCTTAATCCAATTACGTTACATACGTACAATGTACCGTATTGTCCGATGAGGATGCTTAACAATTAATGTTTCCAGACACGGGAATTCGTCGATACGGAAGTTAAACTTGACAGTGCATGCCTCTGGGCGAAAATGTAGACGATCTTTTTTTTATGTAGGCTATATATTATTATACGTATACGGGTACCACATATCTATAATATTGTTATTGTGTTAATAAACGTAATAAAAATAATATCATAACAATATTACACGAATAATATAATAATAAATGGACATGTCATATATTATTTTTATATGAACATTCTTATAGTCGTATCGAAGGACACTATATATTAACGCCGAAAGTACATAATTTTCAACTCAATAGCCGTGATACGAGTTTGAGAGAAATACATTATCTATTATGGTGCATGCGATATGCATGTTAATGATATTATTATTATTATACACGTAAGTACTTAAAGTCAATAACAATTGAAATGGGTTCTGAGAATTTATTTTATGTTATAAATTATAACGTACCATAGCACTAAAAAGTTACTTGTCTTTTAATAATTACTAAAACCAGAGGCAGCAAAATATTCTAAAGCATAATTAATATCCTTCACTATACTTCCACGACGTTAATATAGATGAAAATGGGCCCAGTTAAGTTAGTTCCAAGAATCTAAACCTCCAAACAATGTCCATGATCCTTGGCTTTGATGGGTAAGAATATTACGGGTGAACCTCCCGTAGACTTAATGGCAGAGTTTTCAAGTATACTACACCAATCCCTTACCCCAAGTACCCTCTTTCATTTATAGAAATGCGCACAAACGATCCAATACGAAGGGGTATTACGATACAATATCTAGGCTCTTCGATACTAAAACCAGAAAACTTTGGAAAATTCAATAGTGCAATCTTCGTAATTAACACATGCATATAATATAAGTGACCAATATTATGGGAATGAAAATAATGATTTCAAAGTTTACTAATATAATTATTAGATAAAATTAGTTTTACATTAACAAATCAGATTAAAACTAGGTCTAGGTATCTACATTCTTTATATCTTTGTTATGTAACTGCATGCTCTCGTGCAGTGGAAAATCATCCACATTGTCGGTGCAGGAAACTGGTAATATATAATTATTTAAATTCTTTGTTGGTTTTTGTTGGAAAATACATTTTTTCCTCATCCACGATTACAGACACTGTTCTCTCAAGCATATCACAAAAAAATAATATATGCATATTTCATACTTTTAATTTAACATTCTGTATGACATTTAGTAAAAATCATATATTTTGAAACAATAAATTAATGACAAAAAAAACTAATTTAAAACATAAACTACTCTTTTATATTAATATCATATACTATTTAAATAAATCAGTATACACTTTACCAAATAAACTCCATAAAGGTTAAAAAAAAAAAAAATGTTTTATGCATTAAACAATTTTACACATGAAAAAAAGCATTAAAATATATACACTCGTCTTTATTCGTCTTCTTTAACTTCTACTGTGTGATTCTATTAACATTTAATTCAAAAAGTATTAAGGTTTTTGAAAATATATTTTTTACTTAGTTTGAATTCATTACAAAACAATATTTATGAAAACAAATTTAATTATTTACTATTTTTATAGTTATAATTTTAAAGTATTTTAGTTTTTTTAATGACTTCATACATTTTTAATTTTATATTCCAAAAAAGAATATTATTCTGTGGATTTCAAATGAATACTTAATAATATGATACAACTGTTTTAAGTTTAAATGAGCAGAGTAGTAGACAAACATTTTTTTGGGTACACTTTTGCCACACCACTCCTCTTAACTAAACTTTGAATACTTATAAGCTATAAAATATAAGCAATAAGCATATATTTTTAATTTCATATAATATCTGAACAGCGAATTTTTTTCTGAAAATTTGGATTTGAATTTCAAAATTAGTTATTTATATCTTATCACTAATTAACCACTCATTAGTTTTAAAAACAATTAAATCATTTTAAATATTAGTTAAAATATTCTGCCACGAAATATGAATCTAAAAATGTATACAAAATTGTATTCAAAAAAAGTTAAAAGTTAAAATATTAAGTTTATAATGATAAAAATAGTACATAATATAATTTACAAATACAATGTATTTTCAAAATATTGTTTTGTGATAACTTCAAATTATGTGAATATATATGTTGTTAAAATCGTTAATACTTTTAGTGATTTTGATTGTTATGGTACAGTTAAATGAACCATTCTGTATAGACTTTATGTATTTTTTACTTAATCACCTTGAAGTTGTCTCTTTTCTTTTTATACATAAATTATTACAATATATTATAATAACTAATTTCTCCTTTGTGCTACTGTAAAATCCATTATTTGATTCTATTTTATTCTAATTTCGCCAGCATAATCACCTTAATTTAACGGGTTTACAATTCATTTAAAAATTTATTTCCACATTTCAGACAATTTTTCACATCATCATATTATATTATTAATACTTTGTTATAATTAATTTATTCGCGGTAAAAGTTATTTTAAGTATTTTTAATTAAAGTTTAACTTAGCCTAAAAAACTTAGATCTCATTGGAGTTGCTTGTCACCAAACGATGCAAAAGTTTCATGATATATGTATTATTTTAAGGACTTAAAATTAATATAGTAACGGTATAGCTCGCGATTTATAGCCTGGCCTATAACTTACTTATCTCGTTTTTATTATAAAAACTGTGTTCAACGTACTAAACTATCAACAGTTGATTTAGAACCATTGATGAGATTATCACATTGGTAGGTATTTGATTGATATACAAATACCTACCTACTACCAAATGCATTAAATAATAAATGCGCTTACTACTACCTACTGATATATAGCCGTATAGGTACTATCACTACTATATACTTAAATTATTATAAGATGTGGCAAATCGTCGTCATACGAGTACAGTTCTTTTACACATGGAAGCTGCCTATTTATCTGTTTTAATATCTAGTACAAAACATTTATAATATAAATATGACCTTAATCCATAATACTAATTGTATGTTACTAATAATGAATATATTAAAAGAAAAAGAGAATGTCATTTATAACACTTGTGTTTTTCTTACGCTTCAAAAATATAGTTCAACTAATCATATAACCTCCTTAAAATACATGTTTCAAAGTATTTATTCTAATTTAAAAAAAAAATTATTGAATCAACTTCATATAAATAAAGTAAAAATGTAGTACCTTATATCATACTCATTTAACGTTAATAAACAAAAATAATAATAGATATTAGGCGATTATCATTTTAATTATCTCCCATGAAGGCAAATTAAATTAAATTTATTATCAATTATAGGTACTATATTTTCTACACGACTAATAGTTTAATAAGTTATTAATTCTACATATATTAATACTATTATAATCACCCAACGAGAATAATATGTAGAAAAAAAAGTTCTATACCACAATAGTATCATCATAATATATAATTTCGTATCGAGTCATATCAACACCTGCTTATTTTTATATCTCAAACATTTTTCTAGTTATAAGTAATATTATAATTATTGTAAAGGGTTGATTTTCCAAGGAATGAAAAATTGCATCGTCAATGATCCAAAAATATTTAATTCTTAAATGTATGTAAACCTACGTCAGTTAAGTACTAGTGCCTAATATGTTTGCGGACGATGTAAAATTATTGACTTTAATTGATATAAAAGAAAAAGCTAGTATTAATGTGTACATTGATGTAAAGAAAATTAAACCGGAACAAAGACCTATCCAATATTAATATTGTTAAATTATATGGAATATAGATGTTATACAAGTGCGCAATTAACTCAATCATTAACGTCGAGAAGGTAATTGATACTTATAATGAATGAAAGAGTTTGACTGGTGAAATATCGAATAGATAGTCACCAATGTGGTTTGTGCGTGTGCAGACTTCTAGAAGCACTATAAACAAGCCAACCAAACATGATCATTCAATCTATCTTCATACAAATCGTAAGTACTTTTTGAACAAAATCTGTACTTTCGGGTAAAAATATATTTATATTTTTTTTTTATATCTTACCTACGACGTTACGTAAACGTTAGTCGTGTAGGTAGGTGCCGACCTACTACATCAGCTTACTAATTACTAGTATTTTATCTATAGGTAAACGTGGATTATCCCAAGCGTGTTGTCCTTTATTGCGATTATTTTTGTTTGGAAACTAAATAACAATAAATTTCTTCTTTTCGTATATATATATATTATACTAAACGAAATTGTTTACGGAGTTCTAAATAAATTAGTTTTTTATTTACAAAAAATACCAACGTTTTTTCTCCTGAAACGGCTGAAACTCAATTGTCGATTATTCATTTCGAAATCCTAGTGTTTTTCTCGGGAACATTTAAATACATAAAGTAGGTAATTGCTTTTTTATTCGACTATTCATTACTTTACAAAGCAATACAATATTCAAAACCGTAAACGAGCACAAATCATAAAGATACAATGAAAGAATGTTAAACGTAAGTATATACAGTATACACTATACACCCTGCATGGCAGTGCAAAATTTACTACGTCCACTACCTATTTAAAAACAAATCGATCCAACCTACAGGGTGTCTGGATTCACAAAATGTTTGTATGTATTACCATTTTCTGTACATGATGACATATTTAAGCTATTTGACATTTTAATTTAGTTTTAGTTATTTTCTTTGAATATCAATAAAAAAAATATTTACTGGGTCAAAAAGCTTAAATATGCAATACAAGGGTCCTAATAAGTTTTTTATAAAACATTTGAAAAATATCAAAAATGCTAAGTCACAATATTTTTTTATAAGCGTAATTAGTTTGAATTTTGTCGAAAATCTTCAAAACCACGAATATTTGCAGATTACTTTTAAGTTGGAAATTTTTGAAAATGTTTCATTCTATATCTAAGATTTGAAAATGTAATACAATATTTCTCATAAGTTTTTCAAATTGTAACAAAAAAAAAAATTACGGGAATGTCACTACATTTTTTACGAACGTTTGGAGTTCGATTTTTTCGATATTGGGTATTTACGCGTAAATTGTCCAACTATTTCTCCTAATTAGATTTATGAAATATTGTTGTTATTCAAAAACGAATAACCGTAGATAGTTGAGAAATTGACACCAATTGTTTATTTTATCATTTCCTATACCTATATGAAAAAGTTTTCAAAATATTTTGACTTGAGCTATTTGATATAAAACAGTACCTAGTTATTAGTTATTCCTATAATAGTAAAATAAATAACTTGAATAGCAAAAATATCATAAAATATACTTAGTAATATAGGTGACAGACAGTCTTCGCTCAGAATTGTTTTTCATACACAAATATACACTGATATTATTATCGTTGAATTCAAATTTAATACATCCATTACAGTGACCCACTCGACACTTACTATGAATTATGGTACCCACTTGCAGTGATGTAGCTGTGGGGGGAGTTTTGGGTGTTGACCCCCCTCCCTCAGGCCTCGACCGTATTTATATCAAAAATATAATATTTATAATATAGGAAATAGGAATACAATCATTTGGTCGTAGTAAAATGTATTTTGTTATGCCATATTCACACACTAGCACAGTTTAAGATCTTAAATAGTGCACACGGTGTCGTATTATTGCACTCGTGCAGATAATATTTACAGTACAACATCATATGGAATCTGCGTTATCTACTGCACTGGTGATAATAATCATTATCATTAAATTTTTTTACTATTTTATACACAATGTAGAGAAGATACATCGTCTTTTCTACATCGTTATTTTTTACTTTGAGCTTACAGCACTGTCATTGTGGCAATGATTGTTATCATTATAAAATAGTAAAATACATATTATAGTTTACTAAAATAATTTATGACTACATTTTAAGGAGTGTGAAATCCTTCACAAGTTACATTTTATTACAAAAATAAAAACACCCCTAAAAAAAATCCTGGCTACGCCACGCCCGCACTTGCCCACCTTTTTTTAATAATAGTACCTACTCAATGGATACAATTTAATACGAAATAGATGAACTAATAAAGTTTTGAGTCCACGTACGTACCAATAGTTTAAAATTTTAATATATCACGAACCTGCATTGCATTTAATTAAAACGCGAACGAAACCGATTTTGAAATGAATTCCACCGACATCGAGTGATTTTCATGAGTGTTTTCGTTTAATATAGTTTATATTCCTATTTCCTATCATAGATTACGTTTATACTCATATGGCATCCGTGCAATATGTAGAGAGATTCCGTTTGGTGGTGAGCTTAACTTCGTCAAAAGTTGTCGAATCCGTACAAAATTCTCAAATAATTTTACCATCCCTAGAATACGATTCACAGTAAAATCGTTTGTAAGTGACGTGCCTATGTTAATATATGTTCTACTCTTTACACTCTCCTCTAAAGTTTTCCTTAAAATTGCACCTATGGTGCTAATGTGAACGCCATTCCGTGTCCGTTTATGGAAAAATAAAAATAATATTGCAAAATCAGTATTTGACTATAGGTAAAACAACGGTAGGTACCGATTTCCCTATAATTATCTAACTTCGGCATAGTCGATGGAGGTCTTAGGTTCCCAAGCATTATTAAATTTATCCCAACCGCCGTCTCTGTACGTTCAAATTAATATATCATATCCATTTCAAAAAATGTCGATCTCGTCGATTTGAATATTATATTATTATGTTTGAAAGCATAATACTTTTCTAGCGTGTACAAAATTTTCATTGTACGTATATATTCAAGTAAATTATTCATTAATTTTTTTTTCATTTCACGTATACAGACGTTTTGGTGGTCACTATCGACGACGGTCGACTGTGTCCTGGTGGAGCAAGCAAGTGAGAGACGGATAACCGTGGACAGCGTTCCGCTTCCCGACATTCCGATGGCCAGCGAGGAGAGCGTACACATGCTAACGGCCGTCCGATTCCCACCGCCAGCGCTGTTTTTTGCGAATCCTGACAAGAAATGGTCGCTGGGCGATTTCGAAAAACCTGAAATGGTCGCGACTTACTCCGTCACTGATGACGTGACGGACATGCAGGACGATCAAGACGCGTATCTACAGCAGGATCCAACCACGACCTCTGAACCGGAAACGGAAGTGGAAGCTGAGGCGACCACCATAGTGGCTGAAGTCGACGAATCGGTAAACGGACTGCAGCAGACGACCGGTGACAGACACGAGGAAAGTCTAAAGCCAGCCGGTGACGGACTCGAGGAAAGTTTGCAGCCAATCGTTGACGGACACGTGGAAAATCTGCAGCCGATTAGTGATGCACTTGCAGAGAGTCTTCAGCCACACACGACCGACTAGTGGACAGTCAGTCGACCACCGCCGGTCGGCTTGTTGTCGCGCCGAAGCAGCAGTCGCCGCCGATGCGTGTCGTGAACCAACTGCCAGCAAACCGTTGGTCGGAAAAGCGATGGACGGCTCCCCGAAACCGACCACGACGCCCGGTGGCATCGGAACACGGCCGACCGCCAACCCAGAAAATCGTTTTGACCAGCCGACCGCTTCCGGTGCCCGATGCCAACGTCCGGTTTCCCGACGTCGAGTACGCGGTGGCCCGACTTGGTGAGCGGAAAAACTTGGGCAATTTTCACCGACAATAGTACATTACGTGCAGTAATAACGTAAACTTACTACTCCGATTTCTGCGCTTTCATATCGTATGGACCAAACCTACGAATTTGATGCAACCGGACAAAAGTAACGCGTTTTCGCAATAATATAATTGTACTGCGTGTTGATAATCCGGTGCGTGCATATTGGGTTTCAAAATAAAAATAATAATAACCGCCGTAACATCCATACCGTTACGATGATATGACAGTTTATTATTAATTAATAATCATTATAATATTATGTTACACAATATAACCTGTTAGAAATAATTTATTATACAACCGCTTTTGTTTTTATTTTATATTTTACCGGACACTCCGATCTGTGGTTAGGAGTAATACTGTAATTGACATTGTATTAAGTCTCTTGAATCCTGGTACACATGGTTAAACGAGATTTAGAACATAATAAATAAATGTATTTCATATAAATTGAAACAATCACTGTCTGTATTCATAATATCATATACACATACATAATAATATACATTTATCAGATATCAGCAAAAGTTTCAATAGAAATTCTAAATAGTAATTACCTAGATATATTTTGTAGTTTTTGAATTCCCCATTATCTATTATAATAAAGTTGAGTAGAAATGTGACATGAAAATAATAATGAATCAATTTAAATAGATTTTTAGATCAGTTTCCTTTTTGAAATATATTTGTAAAAAAACGATTAGTGATTACTGTAAATAATCTTTATTGTTAATTGATAAAATAAACATACAAAAAATGGAAATCTATTATAATATATGTATAAATAATATTCACAATTTAAAAATAAAATAATATATAAAATGTGATCACTTTCAAATTTCAGTTTTAAATGGCTACAACTCTAGTTCTTCCTAAGTCTAGATAGAAACTATATAGATTATCAACTTTAAAGGAATAAAATTTAATAAGATCTACAGTTGCAATGATATTTACTTATAAATTTCATACGCTTTTGGCTCCGGGATAATATTGTTGATACTCATTTTGGCTCTTGTCCCATCACTGACCCTTTATAATTAAAATAGTAGCTAATAATTTAAGTATGAAATGTTATTTACTTTACAATTCAATTTTATACAAATGTAAGCTATATTTATGTATATTATTTTTTATGTTATTTTAAAACATTATGTTACAATATTAATATAATAATATTACCATTGATTATAAATACTAGTATTAATAATTACGTTTTGAACAATATTAGCCTTGAAATAAAATACGTTCAATATATTTTACACGTATATATATAAATTGCCTACACTGTCTCCGCGCATATTATTATACATTCACATTTACCAATAATAATACTAAAACATGATATTTTAATATTATTACTCCCTTCAATATTATGTACTTACTATAATGTTATATTAAAATAAAAAAATTTTAGAATACATTTTTAATTTTTAAATATCAGTACCTAAATTATATCAATTAAGTCATAAAAAGTGCTCCCTACATAATGTAATCATTTTTCGTATAATTATATAAATACTATTTATTAATATATCAGGTGCTCTTACCACTTATAATGTCTTCCCCTATAAAACGATACAAAATTAATTGATTTAAAATTAAATTAAAGATTTTAACTCACAAAAATATCACCGTATAAAAAAAATATTGATTACAACTTATAAGTACATATTTAGCAATCAATAATGTTCATTTTAATAAGTAATAATCATAACATTAAGTAATGTTTTTACAATTTATTTGTACTTTTTTAAACTATGAAATTTAACTACCTAACGGAACGTCTGTAATCACGATTTTGTAGTATAACTTTTGATTAAAAACGTTATGAAATTGTTTACATCAGGTAAAGACAACATTGTTATAGTTACATTTTATTAAGTGTTATATTTTGTTTACGACTGAATAATATTTCTATGACAATGAATCATACGTTTTACATTTTTTAATACAGGTACACGATCGTTTGTCAAGAAATGCACTTCTGTTATAAAAAACGATAAATCAAAAATATATTATATATAATCCGGTTGAATTTTGAGTAATCGATTGAAATTAAACCTGAAACTCCTTGGCGACGATGGTCGGCACTCATTATCACGTACATGTCATTACAAATACGCCATAATATGCGTATGATTTATCGGAATTATCACATTCCTGGATATTAATTATTATTATTATTATTATTATATCGTAGGCATTACTCGTATTTTCGTATTCATCACTGGCTGGTTCGTCAATTATTAGACATCTTGGACGTGGGAATTGGAATAATTTCGATTTCCCGAACGAAAACCTAACGAGAGAATGGCTATCATTCCCAGCCCACTCTAAATCGAAAACAGACATAAACCGTATAAATATCAATTAAGAGACCCTTCGGCTATTATAATACAACCAGCGACTACTCAGTCGAGTGCGCGTAAAAAAAATTATAATAATAATAATAAACCCCGTTGTCACAGATGATAAGGGTAGATAACGTCCGTCCCCCATTGCGGCTCGTTGTCATAATGCTGTCGGAAAATTAACTTTTTCTAAAGCCATAGCTATTGCCGAAATTGACGCTAGCAGATCCTGTCAAAAACGTCAACAGTGGGTTTTTTTTCACTTCAATATTAACGCGTAAATGAAAAACACAACCAAGCGATTCAAAAGTGTAAATTTCGCTTTTAATTTAACACGACCCCGTGCTGAAAAACTTTAACCATAAATCTAATTTTCAACTAACGGCACCACTGCCTAAACGCTAACGACGAACAAAAATCAACTATTGCGATAGAATTTTCATAATAGGTGTGTATATACAAGTAACAAAACTACGGCGAAGAAATCGTCGTCATTATGGTAAGATAAACTTCAATTATTTCGTAACTTTAAAAAAAAAAATTAAAAACCATTTTTTAAGTGTTTTGAATATGAATAGACAACTATTTGCCGGTTGTTGATAGTTGAAAGCCATGAATGCTTATTAAGATATCTGTTTTTAATTATTTTTTAGGACAAATCGAAAACAATGTAATCGACGGGCACATGTATAATGTATATTGATGAAATACCTTTTTATTTTTCCCATTAAAAATGCACCCTCTTAAAAAATGGGTGATTTTAATACTTCAATATATTTACCCGCGTCAAAAACATTCATAACATCAGGTTTTCTTAGGTTTTTTCCTTATTTTTTCACTTGTTTATTATACAAAACCATTTAAAACATTAATTTGAAAGTATTCTAATATAACATTAACAAATCTGCTTTCCAAAATAAAATCCATTAACGATAAAACCATTTTTTTAACTTTTAACGGTGATGATCAATTAAAATGAAAAACACAACCAAGCGATTCAAAAGTGTAAATTTCGCTTTTAATTTAACACGACCCCGTGCTGAAAAACTTTAACCATAAATCTAATTTTCAACTAACGGCACCACTGCCTAAACGCTAACGACGAACAAAAATCAACTATTGCGATAGAATTTTCATAATAGGTGTGTATATACAAGTAACAAAACTACGGCGAAGAAATCGTCGTCATTATGGTAAGATAAACTTCAATTATTTCGTAACTTTAAAAAAAAAAATTAAAAACCATTTTTTAAGTGTTTTGAATATGAATAGACAACTATTTGCCGGTTGTTGATAGTTGAAAGCCATGAATGCTTATTAAGATATCTGTTTTTAATTATTTTTTAGGACAAATCGAAAACAATGTAATCGACGGGCACATGTATAATGTATATTGATGAAATACCTTTTTATTTTTCCCATTAAAAATGCACCCTCTTAAAAAATGGGTGATTTTAATACTTCAATATATTTACCCGCGTCAAAAACATTCATAACATCAGGTTTTCTTAGGTTTTTTCCTTATTTTTTCACTTGTTTATTATACAAAACCATTTAAAACATTAATTTGAAAGTATTCTAATATAACATTAACAAATCTGCTTTCCAAAATAAAATCCATTAACGATAAAACCATTTTTTTAACTTTTAACGGTGATGATCAATTAAAATGAAAACACAATTTTTTTAGTTATTAATATTCATCAAAAAAAAGTTGGCAAGTAGGTAACTGGTCTGTTGTACATAGTAGATGTCAAGAGTTATTTTGAAAAGTATAGTGCATTTTTTAGAATTGACCACCTTAATGTACCAATCAGGTATAATTTTCTACCGGAAACCATGCTCAAAGTTCTTACTGATCCAAAAAGTTGACATACATTATTGTAAAATCAACACATATTCATCTTTCAAAATCTAAAATGTGACAAAAAAATAATTTTTTTCAGCAACTTTGAGAAATGACTATAAATGTCTAAATGTAATTAGTTATTACCTATTAAAATATGTAGGTAGGTACGTCTACTTATACAAGTAATTAGCTTTCCTTTTTTTTATAATGTTTAAAATGTTAACATTTTAAATAGGTAGTGTTTAAAAAGTGATATTTTATAATAACAACTTCAGTATGAACGTTAAATCCTTATAGATTATAATAAATATTTTTAAACTATAAATAGCATTAATGAATATTCAATATTAAAAATGTGTCACCACTAAATTACAACGATAATTTAATTTAACAATTTATATTTAAGTATGAATGTATGATAATTCCAAGCAAATTGAAAACAATAATTGTTTATGTATCCACATAGCAGTGATTAATTATGCAACACATTCTTGTGTGTGCGTATAATAATTAATTTTATTCTGGAAAGTTTTATCGTATTTTATATTTACATCATTTAATATTTTATTCGTATTATTTTCACATAATAATAATAGTATATAATATATCCCAATCCTATGTTTTCATTAATTCAGCTTGTTGTACATCCGTGTAATTCTTGCGCTATCTAACGGCTTATGGCACAAACTAAGCCCGTTAGACTGTTTAATAATCAATACACATATCATGACATTCCCATAAATTATATTTTATAAATAAACCAAAACATATAATTACAATTTTATTTACGTGGTTAAAATTAATCAGGGTATACGAATCATTTTTTATGCGGTATTATAAACTAATTATTTTCATTTTTGCGTTTTTGTTGTTTCGAGAGCTTAAACTGCATTTTTCAATAATAAATGCAAGTAGGTATACTGCCAGAACTATTCTACGAACAAGGTTAGTTATAACTTAAAAATCAATTTAAATTTAAATAAATATTTCCATTTAAATACTCCTAATAAAATGTAATATTGTGAAATGTTGCAAAAATAATTGAATGCTAACAAATTGATTGACTTGCTCAAAATGAATGCCATAGTTCCATTGAAGATTGTGTTCGTTACATATAATTATTAGACTATTATTTCGTTAATTATTGAAGAACTTTGCGTTGGTTGAAAATAATTTATTGTGAAAAGACTTTAATAGTAATAATATGGATAGAAGTAGAGGTACCTATATTAAATAGTAGGTAACTTCTATATAGCTAGTACCTACACGAGTGACAAGTAACAACTTATAGGTACTATTATTATTATTATTAAATAAACTTTAAAACAAGTATTCAATATTATGTATAACATATTATTAAAATAATAATTGAAAATGTTCATCAAAAGTTCTTTCCTGATATCTGTACATATTTAGATCGTGTAAATGTGAAATTCAAATACATCAGTAGAAAGTATTATAATCGTTGGCTGTGGGCTGTGGCAAATTATGAATTGAATATTCTACCAATTTTCTAAATCCAAGAACACCACCTCGACACCTCGTAGAGCAGTAAAAAGAAAATGTAATGCCCCACGTCGTCCCAGTTTGGATAATATTTATTTAGGCAATCACTAAAATTGTCCGATTATATTGCTCATATTTTATGAGCCCATTCATACTCGACACATTTTCCTTGCACTGTAAACATTTTCCATTTTACTCAATAGCGGCATAACCACCTGCAAGTCGACGGCGACCACAGTAGGCAACACTTGAAAACCACATATTAATATAATATTACACGTGGTGGGGCGTAAGCATTGAAGTATAATAAGTTTAATATAACTACTTTTGTAAAAAAAAAGTCTAATAAATCCGATTATAATGGACGTCACGTGGCGTAATAAATGTACCGTATACGTATAATAAATGTCCGTAAAAATTAAAGTTGTAAAATTTAATTTACACTGCTGACTTCATCACACATTCGCGATTTGTGACTAGTGTATAACTTATTTTAAGGTTACAAGCTACCAAAATGATTTTAAGATTTATATAATATGATTTCGTTCAATAGATTTGTGATATAAAAAAAAAGAACAGGTTAGCTAACCTTAGCTAGCTTATAAATAGGTTCATAATTCAATGTTATTAGATACCTACATAACTAAACGTATATATTATGTATACATACAATATGTCAACGTGACATTTAATTAACTTAATTAAATAATATATCGTTTAAATAAGTATTTTAAATGAGTCTGACGTCGTGGACGTTATATTTTCAAATTGCATCACTCACCTTAGATATCATATTCACTATACAACTAACAATAATTCTAAATAGTCAATGTATATTAAATTGCGTTCTCACTCAGTAAGGCGTTCGTGTAGTAACAAAACAACAAAGATAATATTATTATAAATAAAATACATTATGAATCATAGGTATATTTTTTCTTTTAATTAACAAGTTATGCAATTATTATTATTGTAATTTATTTTGCATATCACGTACTTTATTTAAATGGTTAATAAAAATATTTTATCGTATTACGATATTATACTATTAATTATAGACTAACGACGATTACCATCATAAATATCGACACGTCGCAGCCGTATGTAGTTCCTTGTTTCATTTTTTATTAACTAGTTATTTTAGCCCTTGTGCCACACCACGCCACTGTTATTTAAATAATTGAATAAAAATAACTTGTCGTTTCTTGAACCGATACCAACATCCGAAATATATCATTAATGAACCTAAATATTTTTTCGTTTAACTTATTAAGCAAAATCAAATGAAACGATAAGTCATTATAAATATTTGTATACGTTTGCGTCGTATTACTATACCAAAAATGTATTTGTTAAAACTTATTGGTATGATTTTATAGACTGATACTTAAAATCGTTTAAAATATTTTTTTAAAACTAAGAAACTGAAATTATATTGAAAGTAACACATATTTTATCATAACACTAATATTATTAATATGTTTAATATATATTTTGTTTTATTTGATAATTCCTATATTACTGAAGGTCTCAGACCACCTAACCTAGTCTGAAATACATATTCATTTTATTTTGGATTCAAAGTTACAAGATAATCAATTTTTTTTAATCACTCAATTAGTAATAATAATATAATTTATATTCTGTTTGAATACTATAATATCATTATTGAGTATTTTTATTTATACTTTTCGTTCTATAGAATTACATTTTATAATTTAAGTTATTTAACAATATTTGGGAACACAGAGTATAATAATTATTAATTGGGAATATCATAGGTTAAATATACCTACTTCTATGGTTAGGTTAAGTCTTAAAACTTCGCCGATTTCACATAGTAGTAATTAGGTTACTCACGCTTATAAGTTTTAACACTTTCGAAATCAAGAAAACTCGCAAAAGAAAAATTTATAGCTCCCAATTGACTAGGAATTTAATATAAGCTGAAGTATAGAATAATAAGAAACAAAAAACGTAAATATCAATATTTTCCATTAGAAACTTTGTACCTACTCGTTGTTAAGACGTATACTAACTTTAATGCATAAGTAGATAGACATTTTAATGGCTACCGTTCTACATTTTCTATAACACATGTGATTTACCAAGTATGTTTTAATAAACACCAATGAAAAATAAACGAACCAAAATGTTTTTTTTTATGAGTTAATCTATCATTTCAAATTATTGATTAATAACAGAACCTAGTAGCATCACTAAATATGTTTTCATGATATTTAATCACTGTCTACCTGTCATAATTGTATTGTGTTCACAGTTAATATACGACCGTCGGTCATTAATTGTAAACATAATGTATATTGCCACTTTTAAAGTCTATTTTTTATATTTTATTATTTTTATTTCATTTGATTTATTTCATTTTTAACTTGGATTTATTATTACTGAACATAAATTAAAGTTTACTGATTTATTTTGTACATTGTTTCTAATAGTTTGAACATAATTGCCAAACAAAGAAAATTGAAACTTTTGCTTTTAAAATTTTTTATATGAAGATTATTTTTAAAATTAATAATTCATATCATAAAAAAGTTACTAAAATAACTAAGAATAAAAAAAATTATTATATTAAAAAAATTCATTGAGAATTAATTTTATGTTAAAATATGAGCGTAAATGTTAAGCATTTTGTTTATAATATGTACAATCAAAAATTCAAAACTCTATAATGATCAGTGGTAATAGTTCGTAGAAAACAGCTTTGTCACAGAAGTACACATTTCACTATTTCAAAAATCCTGTTGTACTTACCACTGTACTAGATCAAATTATCGTCACGTTTTTCAATAAGAAACTCGTAAAATTTAACCATAAAACAATTTTCTTACTAGGTTTTATTTTGACATTCGCATCCTTCGGAAAACAACAACACTCAATACCTTGTTATCAATACCATTACATCGTAACCTAAATTCCTGCGAATAATCTTAAATAAATTTAATAACCCAAGTGAAATTAAAATAAAACTAACAAACAAACAACTTTGACGCAACATCCATGACAATATTTATAGTTTGTACACACGTTTTACTTGAAAAAATCCGGACAGTACTGAATTCAACTACTAAATCAACCGTACGTATACAGTAAACCAATATTTTTACTTTATTCATTTTTTTTGTACTTTTTACAAAAAAAAAGACGATACCTAGGAAATTATTGTCACCTGTCAATATTGTTATATTCGTCATGTTACTACATTGAGCAGTTCAGTGGTTTCTTGGAATTGATTACTTATTATAGAAACTTCTAAAAATAGACTATAATGAATAACTGTTTTTAGGTACCTACGTATAAAAATGATTGATATATAGAGTGCTTCACATTCCAAACGATTAAATTTCATTAATATCGAGTACCAGAATCGTAAAATATTAAAAAAATTACTCTATAGACCAGACTACAGTAGGTACCTACTCGCATCGATACTTTTACGAAAACGAGATTACTATAAACCTGCTTTCAGCCATTGTGTGGTCATCTTACCAATGTCCGTTGACTGGCCGTCCTTTTAGCGTTATAGAACCATCGAAAAAGAATACGAGTTTGATAAAATAGCACTCTGATTGGAAAGAAAGTAGAAACATATTATTTTCATCCCATGAATTCCTTTATTTCAGAGATTAGACAACAATAAAAACAAATATCAAATACCGTATTGTACAATTTAATTAATATACCATTTCTTTAAAGAGGTAAACAACATTTATTTTAAGAATCTCTATATTATTATTATGCAATATTTTTTATGTATGTACTAAAAACCGTTAAAACAATGTATGCATATCTCGACGATAATGTATAAATAATTTTTGCATTTCTGATAATTGAGTTATGTTAATAATTAAGATCCATTTTTTAAATGTAATAGTTTATCATACTTTCAAATGTATAGTACAAATAGACAATAGTATATTAATATCTAAACTGATATGTGTCAGCAGAGCGTAATGAGACGACTAGACCAGTGATTAAAATGCAGTGCATTCCTACTTTTTATCCTTTTATTTCCAAGTTCAATGTTCATGTATGGTTTATAAAATATATGAAATGTTATAATCAGCTTGAATGTAACATGCTTTTTAAGATTATTTCTTGTATTATGTATATAATATATAATATAATACTATGTTAGGTAGTGACTTAGTTATTAATTAAATACATTTTAAGGTAAAAAGCGCTAAATAAATTATATACAAACATACCAACACTGACAACACTTACAATAGTAAATAGTTTATAGCAAAATACTAAAATAGCAAATAGAATGAACATTTCATACGATTAAATAAAATAGCTGTACTTTTTATTGATATTTAATTATATAATTATAGCCATATCAGTTTAGGTACTGGCGTACTGTGTATTAAAAAATATTGTAGGTATATTTATAAAATTTGATTTAGTATCAAATATAAAAGAGATAAAAATATATGAATAAGAAGTACAAGAATGGTCCAGACGACCAGACGACTACATTTGGATGCACATCTTTATATACCTTTTTGTAAACACAATACGTAGGTTACCTATGATGTGCACAATATAAAATATATTCTTCCATAACTTCCACAAGTACCTACAATGTTAGAACAAGCTATGGACATTTTTATAGAAATTACAAATAGGTTGTATGATGTATAAATAATAACATAATAATATATTGTATTATTTACTTTAAGTGTATGGTTTTTTTACTTGATAATAAAATTCAAGACAATATTATAAAATTGTATTATAAATATGATAAAAATGCATTATTTTAATATTTTTATTATTTGAAAATTTCTCAAATTCAGTACTAAAATAATAGCATAACAATATAATATGTACTTAATTAAATAAAGTACATTTAAGTTTACATTTTAGTTTATACGTTTAAACTACGTAATAATATTATCTGGATAATTTAATAATAATTTGAATAGTTAATGTTATTTCATAATTGCATTGAGTTTTAGTGTTTTACGGTATTCTTAATATTATATTATATTATGTCGATGTACCTACCTACTGTATAATATATGTATTACCATACACTATAAAATAAAAGAGAATGCTTATTTTTATATTGTGCCCCTTTAATAAAAATACATAATTATTATTTATTAAGTGACGGCAAATTTGACTTATTGTACCCCAAAATATTTTGTTAAAGTCGTAATTTTATACTATACATATCAATATATTATATACCTAATTTAAAGTTATTTTTTAATTTCTCTTTATGCATACCTACTTAAATATAATTTAATTTAAATAATTCAACGAAGCTCTACAACATTCGCCTAGCAATATGAGTGTGTATTAATAATTATTATTAGTTTAAAAATGTATAGGTAGTTACGTATAAAACAAATCGAAAATATTAAAAAATAATAAATTTGAATATGTTAAGTAAATTGTTTGTTAGTAGGTATGTACCACACAAACCTAAAGTTATAATTTATTTATTTAATAATAGCTATATAGTATATATTTTTAGCATAAGTACCTCTAAGGGTCCAATAATTTTATATTTGTATCAAAAAAAAAGAGTACCTACTACTATTATGGCTGTAGTTTAGACGGGTATTTTATTTCCTAGTGAGCGTCTATTTAAATTTACTATAGGTGTCAGAATAGCATATTTACTAGTGTAGTGAAATTAAATTTATTCAAAAAATTATTAAATTGTATAAAATAACAAAATACATACAATATATTATACTATACATATTTAAATTGGCAATTATAATTAATTATTAGTTCATTAATTCTATATTTTTGCATTTAGTTTAAAAACTAAAAAACTCAATTACATATTTATCGTCAAAGTTATTCAGATTGCAGGTATTCATGAAAATATTAAAGGCACGTTTATATTACACACTTATAATGACAACATACAAGTTCTTCACAGAAATCATTAAGACGTATATGTGTATAACAATAAGTAAATAAATACATCTTAAAGTGAATATAGGAAGTTACAAAAATAACGACACCAATTAAAACAATAACATGTCCTTCTAAAAGATCTTAAAATTAAAATATGACTTTCACAAGTGTTTAACACATCATAAAAAATCAGAAATTTGTGTTTTTTCAAGACTGACAAATTCAATAATACCTATTTGTTTATATTATGTAAAATACACAATACCTATTAATATGACTAGAGGTGTCTACTTTTATAACTTTCAAAGTTACAATTTATATTACTACAAATTAATCTTTACTAACGGCCGGGACATGTAGATTTCTAAATACGTTTAAATTTAATTTTCTTGGATAATTTAGATCATCAACATCCTGGCCCCTATCATTTCACGCTCGGAGCTAAAGCGGCCCACGCGCAGTCGTGCAGTTGTCTCGTACCGTGATACCTACATCATCGTAGCGGTCGATTCACGTAAATTAATTATTATAAAAATAATAGAAAACGCGTAAAACATACAATACAAAATGTGTATACCACGTGTGTAACACGCCCACAAACAGCATACGGCGATCACCCTGCAGGTAAAATCGTGACTCCCTGGCCAAGGACGTCCGGATTGCGGCGGCGGGACCAAAAGATAAATATTATGTACCTACTATATATAAAGTAGACATCAATGCTTGATGCGATATCAAAGGGACCACGTGCCTGGTCGCATTAACCGATAGGTCGTACAAAACGATACACACAAATATAATAACTGAATGCCTTACATTCAAAATGGAAGGACGAGAAGCTGGAATATCCAACATTCTGTGAAAAGTTCTCCCCCGGGACAACTTAAAATGTATGATAAATGATTACCTTAATTATTAAGTCCAATTTAATAAATCGTTTGTAATTTATATACTATGTTCTCAATGAAAACTAAGTTAAACCGTAATCGTATGTTAAATACTTAAATCAATTCAGCCAATGGTCATAGTCACCGAATGTGTAATAATATTATGAATTTATGATGTTGTATGCCTCTACTGGCTTTACTCTGCCGCAGTAATCATCCACTGAAAATATAAGCTATATTATATTATTATGTCAATGTATACTTTTATTTTATTCTTTATTCGAGAATTTCCATTATGCATTATATATATATATAGGTGCATACACATTCATCAATACATGTGTGTATAATGTTTATATATATTTATATTTTTACGCATTAAGCGATCATAACACGAGACACATATCTAATTACACACTACTAACAAGACAAGTAGGTAAGTATACAATACACTCACGACTCACCCACCCACCTGTTTACGAAAAATGGTTACGTTATAATAATATAATATTGTATTACTTATTAACTTATATATAGGTAGAGGAATACAAGCGGAACACGTCGCGGGCCGTGGGCGGTGAAGCCGTGTGGGCCATCCTTCGCTCAGCGGAAATCTCTGTATCGATCGTCACCAAATCCAACACGGTGTGTTGTTCTATATACTACTACATTATTATAGGTATGTCATACATAATATTATAGTTATTACTAGTTATTACTAAAAAATATGTAATTCCATCCGCGGCGGCTTTAATGCAAATATGTATTACGCGCCGGACCAATCATCAAAATTCCGTTCGCAACGCTACACGCGCGAAAACATGATATTATATATATTTGTTTTTGTAGTAATCACCGAAATAATATCATCCATATCGTACAACAATATTGTGATTCGTGTATAGTCTGTGATCGCTTCCCGTTTGGATTACGTCCAATTCCACGTGCGATTTACATAACGAGATAATATAAATGCAATGTTGTGTTCATGATGCTGTTTAATATGATTTTCAATTACACCATTTTTACTACGTCGAGAGACGTATACTACAGTATATTGTATATTGTAAGGTGCAAGACGTGTAAAATATCATTTTCATAATATTATACCGATTAAGGTCGTATAAATGTGTGATTATAGGTACACACTTACGCTGTAGAATAATGTATCTTACACCTAGTGTTGTACCTACATTTCTGGTCGGTTCTTACGACTTAATACATATGCCGACTATACCTATATATAAATTATACATATCATAATGTAATAACAAAACGAAACCAAATGAAAACGTTAAATTAATATTGCGGTTTTATTTTAATAGATCTTCGGCGGTGACCTTTTTTGCTATTACGAGATCAATGTCAAGGACAGAAATAATCCAAACGATACCGTGTTTGTTGGTTCCGCTCGAAGTGTCTTATCATCGGCTAAAGTTGCACTGCCGTGTTCATGGCTGCAATATCCGAAATTAACGGCCGCATCAATAGACGTAACCTTAAGGGCGTCAAGATTTATGATAATCACGAAACAATATATATAGCTCCTATTCCAGTATTTCACCTATAGAAAATAGCTACCTATATGTTCAAATTGTATTTTAACAAATACATTTTTTTTCAAAAGTCATGCTTTAAAAATTAAAATATGTATGAAATTAACACTTAAGACTTAGGAGTTAATATTAAACATTTGTTCTATTGTTTAAGTTAAAAATTAAATTAAAACAATATCATTCAATCAATAATGATTAAAACAATTTAATTCAATGTGTTATTGAATACCTCATCAAAAATGTCATGTTATATATTTTAGTTTTAGAAATTCTGTCTTTTATTTAAGGCATAAATTAAAATGTTTACTAAATTCATACTATCAATACTACTTTTTAAAACTTCAGTAAGACGTAATTAAACTGATTTAAATAATCCATAAAATTATATGTTAAAATGTAATTCCTAATATTATTAAATATGTATTTATTATACATTTTACGAGCATAAATAGAACTATTTCTATTTTTTTTTATGCTATCTAATATAGAATATTTAAATTTAATAAATACAAATTTTCCATCTTAGATGTTAAATAACGTATATTTTCAACAATAATTGTACTGCACTTTGTACTTTTAAAACATAGGTACTAAATAGTTTAAGAAAAATAAGTTTATCTTATATCAATCAAGTAAAAAGAAACAAAAATTCAATTTCAAAAAAACTATGGCATTTAAGTTCATAACATGTATATACATTATTCTTATATGGAATATTATATAATGAGTACCTACATGGTACAATTTATAGACACTAATACACTATACGCATAGATATAAATTAATGTTTTGAAAAAAACACAGATTTGCTTTATTTTTATTACTTTATTGTTTTTAAAAATATATGGCTATTTCTAGTAGATTATAAACATTAATGGTCACAGCTGATAACTATTATTTACGAGACACCAAGGTTGCTAACTTAAAGGTCCTAAAAAGTTACTCAATGTAGGCCAATTCAAAAAGAAAATTCGTTCTTTTATTCACTTGTTCTTACAGCTATGCTATAGATTTTCGTTAAATATGTATAGGCTACCTTAGATTGAAATAATAAAACTGTAAACAATGACAAGGTTACATGTAGGCAGATTGAAAACAGCAGACTTGATGTAATGATGTGTATGCTTAAAAACAAAAGAAATTAAATGCAAAGTCATTTAATGTATTTAAATTGATATTTTATTCAAATAATTCGAATTTCAAAATGTAAACTGAGTTTACCAGACATATTATTAATAATAATATACATTTATATGGTTTAAAATCTGATGAACTGAGTGTTTCGGAAACACCTGAAAAATCCACGAAATGTCAGCTGTAGGTACTGCACAATGTATAGTATCATGATAGAAATCTATGGAAAAATCAACTGACTGCACCGATACAACTTACAGTAAGTCGCGATAGTCGCTCAATCAATAGTCGATTTGGCTATCCCCGTACTAAGGGAAATCAAATACAGCCGATACGTTTACAGTGCTGGAAACTTGTCTCTAGGGTAGTGTATAGATAGACGACGGCCTCTACCTACACTCAAAATTCTAAAACAATAATTCATTATTTTTGGAAGCGCTCCTTAATTAATAACATTTTCGAAAATAATAATACATCGTACACTGTGCAACCGGTTTGCCCCCGTGCCTGAAGATATAGGATGTTTAAGGTGCCTATACAAGCATGTTATACTACGGTGTTTACATCGTACACCCGTTGTAAATTAATCAATCATAACCGTGTAAGTAGGAGACAAGTTATTATTTATTTGTAGGTATTATTATGCACCATAGGTAATCATATAGTGTACCATATGTGTGTACATACCACATAGATCCATATAAACACTCAGCAATGCACTGAGTTCCGGGACATAACTCGTATACTTCCTAGAATATATAGATGCTCATTAAGCTAATGGGAAATTTATTTCAAAAAGTACGCTCAACAATGCGTAAATAATACTCTAACTTCACCATACATCAAGCAATCGGTATCGAAAAAAGGCGCGATTTGTTATAAGAATATAAGGTATTTGGTGCGTTTATCCTTGTCATTAAGTACGGATATGAATGCTCAAACGACTCAGCCTTCAATTATAAATTGTTGTCTAGAAAATATATTATAATTTATAACTGTACACGTGTATATTATATTGTAGAATATCAATAAAACGTACGCTAAATATTGGCTCGTAGAAATGATTGCAATTTCACTCCAATATATTATTTACTTCATAACACAACAGTTAAATGTGATGCGTGATTAGAATAAATAAATCAAAAATGCGTAGTATTATATTATATTTTTATTATATGTATATGTTGGAAATATTAACTTTCTAATAGATTCATCACTTTAAAAGTGAATTTAGTTGGGACGATGCCTATAGTTATTGGCCTTAAGAAGATATTTAACTTATTATAATGATTTATTTTTTCTTAGTATCTCAATCAAACGCTCCTCAATATTTACATGATACATCAATCAATTGAAAGTTGATAGTAGTTATAAACTGTATTTACTAATTCAAAATAAAACTTCACTTTTTATTAAACCAAGGTATTTTCCTGGCACTAGCAATACTGGCTACCTATTACTTTATAGATACATATAATTTTAATTAAATCTATTTTTTCACTTCGTTGTAACTTTTTATTTTCAAAACAATTAATATTTTTTAAATGTACAGAATTCCCATTTTTAACATTATTATAATTTCAACATCATTTATAAAATGCTTAACTCAAAATAGTTTGAGTCATTTTACTTAAATGGTCAGAAAAGTAAACTATAGGGGCAAGGAGTTATATTCTATAAGTATAAGCCTAAGATGTAAAAAATATCCATTCTTAGAATATTCAAATTCCTAAATACATACATAAACCATAAAAACCTTATGTACATGACATAAAAATAAATGTTAAAATTATGTTATAACTAGAATTTATGGCACTAACTTAGGTACTTTTTAAATTATTTCCAAAAACAAGACAATAAACCAACACAATATATAGTAATAAAAACCTAATATACTTATTACAGGTAAACATATTACTATGAAAATAAAAAATAATATTGTCTTTTGTTTATTGAAAGATAAGTTTAAAATTCGAGTTTTTAACTTTAACGAGATTTATCATTTGAATAGAACTGTAAAAAATAAAAAACATTATGTCTATTGTCTACTGTACCTAATCAATATGATGAGATCGACATACGACAATATAGTCGGTGTTATCTCGGGTAGTCGTGTTATCGAACTAATATTCTAATAAATCCTATTTGGAATCACAAGATCCGCAAGTAGATCACAACGTTCAGAGGGTAAATACATAATAGTAAATATAGATAGCACAATAGGTACGTCTATACATCCTAATAATAATATAGGCGTGCACTGGCTCCAATTTCTGGTCGATTCCGAGGTGGTACTAAAATGATACTAAAATGTTATGCCACTAGTCATCTCAAATTACGACGAGCCGCCACTGATGTAGATTATAAAGTATACATATTATTAAACATAATATTATACAATATTATACGGATTTTCAAATTTTCAATGCCCCCCAAAAAAATTCAAGTCCATAGCGCCGTGCGCACGCCTGTGCTTATCCTAATAATATTGTAATAATATCGTAAAGTCATCTTACCAGATTGCCGACGGTTCTGCCTGACGAACCCAGGCTGCGCACTGCGATCTTCGCCCAAGAGAAACGAGTTGGGCTCCTGTTCTTCAGCCCATTTTTCCGTATTGTTAGCCATGACGGGGCCGATCGATTACGCACGACGATGCTGCTCGATCTTCGATTCCATCGGCTAGTGACGAGTGTAAGACTGGCTAATGTCAACAAGAATAAAAAGTAACAATGATATTACAAAGTGTAAGGTGCAAGATATACCTAATTGCGGGTGGGTAACAATAATATTTCGCAACCCTCGTTTGGCGGAAGACTTAAATTTAGAGTTCTGGGGTGATGTTATAGAAAACGACCGTGTATTATACTGCGCTGGCAACGAAACCGCACGACACCGTCGTAGGAATTAGTATTACGATTAACTCTGAGGTGATGGCGGCGGTGGCGATAAATAGATAGGTACCTATACTGGCCGGCATATAGTCGCGGATGATATGCGTTCGATAATAATAATGATAATAATAATTGTGGGTGGATAAAACTTGCACACAATATTGTGATTTTATAATTTATATATCATTATCGCTGTCATAATAACAATAATATTTAAATACCGGCGTGGTGGCGCGCAAAACCGACGCCGGTCGCGGTCGCCAGCAGTTGATGACGCCGAGGGTATAGGAGCGACGGTCGACTGTACACACACACGTACCTACCTACACCAATGCGTCATGCGTACATAATCATACACGCGTATGATACACATAATATTATGTATTGTATAGGTTACCTAGGTATACCGTGTCCGTGTGTGCAAGTACCTACCTATGCGTGCGAGAAAATTTAGTTCAAGGAACGCGGCAGACTCGGCGTGTGCTCGCAGGAAATCAAGGACTCGGAGTTAAATAATAATAATAAACAGACAACAACGAAAAAAACCGATGTTATAATATTATATTATATATTATAATAATACTTTATTGTATAGGTACATGTCGTTATTCGGTATTGTTATTGTAATACGGTGCGTGTAAGTGATGGTGCACGTGTCATGTAATATACCCACCTGAGAGCGCGCTGTGAGTATACGAGGGTTTCAGGGTTTGCAACAAAATCGTTTTAATTAATTCATCTTAATTAGTTATTTATTCGTCTAATTAATATCATCTCAAAAAAAATTAACCATGATATAACGCTTAAATGTACAAAAACTTTCTTTTATTTTAATCCAATATAACGTCTGCACATTTGTCAGTGATAAATAAAATACAGCCCCAGTATGTATGTCAAACGCTCCAAAATATTATTCTTTATATTTTTTTTTATAGACAATGCGCCTTGTCCACACTCTAGGATACGAATGGGTCAGAGAGAGAAAACAAATAGTGAGCGATTTATCTATCCGCAGTGCCGTATTTAGACATCCGAATGAAATTTGGATTATTTTAATAATTTAACTCAATAATATATAGTGTTTTATTTCCATAAAGGAGCTGCATTTTCATTTTTATAATGTTATATAGATAGATACCTATACATTTACCTATTTCTAATTTATTAAACAAGCTCTATATAGTTCCCTCGGTCGTTTAACTTGAAATCTCAATTTCTCTTTTTTTATTTACATAAACTAACGGAGATAAATAATTTTTAGAAGAAACTTATTAATAGCAATAGATCAAATACCTTAAACCCGAATAAAAAAGTGTGATTTAAATATTTCTCCCATCCCCTGAAAATATGCTACAGATTGGCTATTTACGTATAATCATGCAACAGCTGCTGCAGACTTTCAAATAAAATAATATCAACATTACTAATATTATTACATTATAATATATTATAGTAAAGGTACGAAATACGATTATCGCGTAGATATAAAGTAAATAATATTATTGCATATGCATATGCATATGCATATTATTATAGTAACAACACGATGAAATCGACGACGAGAGATGCGAGATAAAAGGGCTGTTCCTCGTTTCGTACGTTTTAGGTATTAGGAAATTGTCCAAATATTTTTTGATGTCTAATAGAAAATACTTTAAGTTTGTTTATCGGTTTTTAAATTGTTTTCGATTAAATATAATATAATAAATATTATACCGGTATTTTTAACAAATGGTGGTTTGGATTTTGGATTTCATATTCTTTTACCGTTTCGTTTTCGGTTTTTAATACCTACCGGTTTGGATTTCTAAATTAATACATTTTGATATTGATATCATTTTCAATAATAAATCATCAAAATGATTTTGAAACCGGTCCCAAGCTCCGGACTTTCACTAATTTTTAGTAGTATAATATAGGTTTGCAGTACGAAATTTGAGACATTTGGCCCGGAGGTACCTATCCCCGGCTACGACGCACGTGGTTGACAGTTGATCGAACCACAAAAAGTTGTATCGCAGTTGCACATATCGTATACACAAAATTTATAAGGTAGATAAGTATTTACTATTTACCCTTTTTTCTATTTTACTTTTCGAATATAATATAATTAATATATTATAATAATCTACTGCTATAAAAATCCATGTCGGGTGTTAGTTACAGATCTTTAAGGAGAACTGTTTTTACTAGACGTACCTAAAATATAGGTTCGCTCATTTTAATTCTTAATCAAAATAATCAATTAATTTTCTGTGGAAATCTTAAAAAACTAAATAAAGTCAAATACCTAAAATAGCGCTTGTTAATGTCTTAAGTCCAGAATCATAGTATAAACTTCGTTATCACTGTAGCTATTGTAAGCTGCGACGGTTGGTATGGTGCGGAGAATTGTCGAATGTCGTAAATTTTATATGACAGACAATAACAGATAATTTTTCAAACGTTAAATCGCTATAACTTCATAACCAAGTCCAAATGTTTGAACAGATCACGCTAGTCGTAACTTTAATATTTCTAATCTGGCATTCCATACTAATATAAATACTACTAAAATATGTTTTCCCTAATAATTAATTTTCCCACTATCTCACCAAAAAGTGGTATAAATCGTATGACAAACAAGTATATCGTTTAGCATAATCCTAATATTATCGATATTTCTGGGAGGCACAGTCAACATAAATTTGGTTGCTTATTATTTTCCTAACGAGAAATATTGTTATTGTCAATCCATCATAATCGGGTACATATTTATAAAATGCTAATGACAATAGAAAAAAATGAATATTTGATATGATTAATTATTACCATGAATGTTAAATTTCACACCGTTCAATTATTATAGGTAAGTAACTAAAAAATCGATTTATTTAATATATATAGGCTCTATTATTAATGTTATGCTAAAAATATATTTTTACATAATTTTAATTTTTAATTTTTTTAAATGTGATGTAAGCAAACATTATTTTGATTTACAGTTTAATGAATGATGAACATAAATTACAAACCATTAAAAATTATTTAATTATTTTTCCACAACATAGACACTTTTTTTGTTAAAATGATATAATTTATCATTTTAAATTTTTATTAATTTAATAGGTGACTTGTATTTAAATCATGAGTGTATATATTATTCGATAGTTTATATAACTGCTTGTATACAAACACAGAGATAAATACATATGGCACACAACACTTTAATATAATTTTTTTAAACTATTCAATAACGTATAACTTCACTAATTTATCAAGAGTTTCTTTTAAAAAATAATTAATTAACGACTAAAATAGTATTTATGTGAACTTATTAGAAACAAAATTACGATAACAGCATGATTGTAAAATTACGTTCGTAAGTTTGAAAATGTAGGTATATCATTTTAAATATTGTTTATGCTAAAATGTAAATTACCTATTTCGATACTAGTAAAAATTGTTTTGAAAAAACAGTGCACAATTAATAGGTAGCAAATTATATTATATTACTTTGATTTTATGAGAAAATCATTCAATTAAAAAATTATTTTTCTAGAATTTTTTTGGATATATTAAAAATATAATCGTGATCAAAAAATTAAAAATTATTTGTAGGTAGTTAAAAATAAAGGAGTGTTAGATGGTACCTAATATCTGAATAATTTTCATTATTGATTGATAATATAAAATTATGAAATTATAATATAGGGGTTCGTATGCAATGATTGAAGGATTATTCGGTATAGCATGTATATAGTAATTATTCTCTATTGACATTTTTATCAAATATCACGTTGAATAGGGGCACCAAATATGACTGCTCCGGGGCACCAATCATAGTTAGCAGTTAGCCTTAGCACTACTATACTTTCGTCTAAGTAAATTATTTTTCCGATAGAATGTATCGCGTAACATATTTTGTTCGACTAACGCTAACCCGCCAGTGTACCGCCGACTCTATATCGATGTATGAAGACAACCACGATATAACAATATATCTGAATATATTTTTAAAAAGTATCAATGTAATATTATAGAAACACTGTTATAAATAAAACACTTAAAATCCACATTCGCCATCGATCGTCATCCGTAGAAGGTAGGTACCGCATAGGCTTGCAGGATTTACCATCCCTGGAGACCCTGCCCATTAAACTGTCCTCCCTCCGCTCTAAGTCCTTAGCTGTTTTTATCATCTATATCTGTGCCAAACATGACACAAATGTATGAATTAACATGGTCAACGGATTCATCGAAAATCGATGTGCCTGCCGCGTACAAGCCAAACTGAGACTGTGTACACCCAACACCACCACCCCATATGTATTCAATTCGACTGAGAGACTCGCGAGAAAGGAAACAAAATTACGCATTTACAATACGATTTGATACATGGATACGATTATCGCGCAACAGAGGAGTGCAGACTTACCGCCGCGAACGACGTGCAGGAATACGATCGCAATACCACCGTGGTCGGCGCAGACCGCGGTAACCGCGGTAGGTGTATATAATACCTATTACGATATTATATGGACACGAACGAACGACGCGGTTACCTGTGCGTACACGGCTGATGTATTAATAATAACGTGTTAGAAATTTCGCTATTACGAATATTATAATCCATTACTATATTATTGTTGTCGTCGTCGTCGTTTCGCGTGCAACGTCGGTGACGGCCAAAAGTGCACTTATTGCAGCGGTGTGTGTATACAAACGGTATCGTTTATATAGAGGCGCACTGCACACCTGCAGGAGCAGCAGCAGCGGACGGGCGCGTGCGACACGTGCAAAACGGAACGGCGACGGACGCGAGTGTACGATACTATTATATCGGGGCGAGCGCGCGTGCTGCACGGAACGCGACAGAAACCAGACTTGAGCGGATACGCGTAGACACACCGGTTTTTGTGGCGGCGGCGCGCGGTCGCGGGTCATTGAGGAGTAAAAAAAACCGTATACAATAAACGCGCGCGCGCGCACACGGACACACAAATGTATAATATATTGTGTGTGTGTGTGTGTGTGTGCGTGTGTGTGTGTAATAAAAACAAAATATGTAATAATAATAATGATAATAAATGTACGTAAAACGTCGAGTTGTCGGCCACAGAATTTCCACCACCAAATCCGAGTCCTCAGTCATATAATAACATTATATATTGTTGTGCCTGCTAGATATTATACATTTATACAGGTAGTACCTACCACCTATCTGTGGCTGATCGCGGCAAAATGCAGGTCGTCGTCGTCATCCGAAGGGGAAAATGCGCGCCCGCGACGCATGGGTACGACCGGTTTACGCGATGCGCTACGAGATTTGAGACGTTTCTCGCGCGTTTTTCGTTGTTTTTTTCGTTATACTGCTACATCGGAATAAAATATTATCATAATATAATATTATTGTACATAATATCCTATACGGGCATGGATGTTAGAATGTAAAAACCGACGAGTCGTATTACCGCGGAGAACGAACAAGACTGTTTTTTTTTCGTATGATGTTGTTGTTTATATCAGAGTTATTACGTAGGTGGGTACGTCTTATACCTACGTCTGGTCGTTATGCGTTCCACAACAAAATATATAATGCTAATGTCAAGTAATGTATAATAAATTATATTATTATAATTTACATTTACGGAAACGAAAACAGTTATACGCTGCCTAAGTAAAATTTTAAGTGATTTCGAAACATGTTCAGAGGTACTATTATAATATATTAATATTCAATATCCTCAGAACGAATCATATGAATATACAATGATTAATATATAGATACCATATAGTATATAAACAGGGGTTGTAGAAAATACTAAAGGTACAAACAAACAAAAGCAAAAACACGTTTAGTTCGCGCAACTAGGAGGTGCTTGTTGCCTTGGGAGTGCTATACAGCACTTCTATTTGATAGCGGCTCACTATAGTATATACTATACACCAGCTAATCACTGGTAAATATAATGGTTTGACTTCTTTTTTTACTTTGCTGAGAAATATAGATGATTCACACTTTTTTGCCATAAGTAAAAGAAATTGTTTTTATCCGAATTTTTAAATAGTACTTATCTTATGAAAAAATGAGACGTCCTTTCATAGTAAAGCCTTACAGTAGCGTATTTACGGAGGAGGTCCTTGGGGTTCAGACTCCCCCCCCCCTTTGACTCGTGTCTCGTACATGTTAAATATTGTGTTTTTACATAATTAAGAAAAACAAATTTTATCATACGATACGAAGGATTTTTAAAAATTTTCGAAGCTTCAGTTATCAACATTTTCAATTAATATCGTAATTCTTTTTGTTATCAGTTTGGTACAGAAAATGGTTGAAAAATACCAAGTTCATTTTTTAATTCAAATATTTTATAGTTTTGAACATTGCCAGCTACTCCAGAGATCTATTTCAATCTTAAAAAAGTTCAAAAGTTATCTAAGATCAACTACGAATGAAGTAATGTATTTAAGGAAATATTTTTATAAAAGTTATGTTATAACAATATTAGATTCTGAGCGGAGCGATAGAACTAGTGGTTTTACAATGGTGTTTATTTTTTTTTTTATTCTGTATATAAAATTTCTGCCAGAAGGCGTGCTTTGATTTCAATACATAGTACCTTATCTTTTAGCAAATTGGATCAAGATGGTACTTTAGGTATGTAATTTTTTGATTTTCTCAATAAGTAGTTATTAATGCCACGGGAAAAACCACTAAATAAAAAAAAATGTTTCAATATTAATTCAACTTACAGGCTATAATAAATAATAACAATATAAAATATCTAGACTGACAAACCGTCTCCGCTCAGAATCGTTTTTCTTATACAATGATATTATATCATTGAATTCAAGTTTAATACAATCCATTATACATTGACCCACTTGTAACCTACTGTACAGCGGAGCGACATCCACTTACCCCCTTTTTTTTCATTGGTTTTGTGCATATTATTATTTAATAATTAAAAACTCAACAATTTTATATCGTCTTATAAATATGGTATATTTATTTAATAAAAAGTAATTGGGTGGTGTGGGGGGCTTCACCCCCGTGGTTCTGTTTTCTGAAAAATATCTGGTCCCTCCCCATGACAAATTCCTGAATACGCCACTGATAAGCCTTAGTTATGGATACTATTAAATTATTATTAAAAATAAAAACAATTTGATCCAGCTTAAAAATATGACACATTATACTGCAGTTTTGGAAAAAAAACAGTACCCAGATTAGTAGAATACACAACAACATATTTTTACTACTTGAAAAAACAGCCACCTTATAATCAGGTACAAGATATTAGCACTACGCCACCCCTATATTTAATCTTAAGTTACGTCAATGTAAATAAACTATGCCTTTTACATGTTATGTCTTATATTATGATATAACTATGCATAGATAGTGCAAAACGATATAATAAAATAATTTTACCCACATCATACCTATAATGTAATAAAATGTTATTAATTAAATATTCGAGATATACTATGATAAAAATAATGAATTACGCAAGTGAAAAATAAATGTGTTTCAACCAAAATAGGTGCTGCAGCTTTTTCTAGACTCCCACGCAAATTTTAGCGAGAATGAATGCTTAGTGCCTATATATATTATTATATTGGTAAACTAAAATTTAAAATAAAATATATTTTATTTGGAAATCAAATAATAGTTATTCTCATCAGTTGTAGCAAGCCTGGGCATAAACGAGTTAAAAAGTTAAAGTTAAGTTAATTTTAACTTTTTAAAATTTAATTTTTAACTTAACTTATTTTAATTGATATAAACTTAATAAATAACGAATTATTTTTAATCAAATTCAAGTTAAGTTAATTTTTAAATAATTAAATAATAAACAAAATAAAAATAAAAATTATTATTGATGTTGAATATTACATAACTATTTACTAGGATAGGAAATTAGAAATATAGTTAAATTAATTCTTGTTCCATTAATCAGAATTCTTCAAGAAAATTAACTTAATTAAATAGAAAATACATAATATTATAGCAATAGCCATTTAGGTATATATTATATTATAATATATAGTTGTATTGTATACAATATACATATATAAAGATTAAAGATAAACCATACTGCGGCATACGGGCATATTGTAATAATGGTAATTAATAAATACTAATAACTAATAAGTAATATGATAATATTATTTTATTATATTAATATAGATACAAATCACAAATGTACAATTCTCAAGAACATATTATAAAATATTTTCGTCATAAATAAGTTATTTATTTATTTATAAACCAAAATTTATTTCGGCATTTTCAATTTTGTAAGTTTTTGGTACCTACTATATAATTGTATATTTCTATTAATTCAGTACCTAATAATTTAATTCTATGTATAGAAAAGCTATTGGCTATTTCCTGTGTTCAATAATATTTATGATTTTTATTATTTTAAACAATTTATTAAACCATATTACTAGGTATTTATATAGATATTAAAAAAAAATTAGGTTAACTGTTAACTTTAAACTTTTTAAAATTTTTTCCATCAACTTAACTTAACTCAGTTAAAAACTATCATTAACTTGCCCAGGCTTGAGTTGTAGTATAAACTCAGATAGCGTAGACACTTAGAAGTTAGATGATATATTATTATAGATTTATAAGAAAATGTTTAAATTATTATAAATTTTCTTAAAAAACACACATTCAATTATTGAATATGATTTACAGCCAAGTTCAAAATGTAATAAATACTACAAGGTATAATGCGTAATGTCAACTACTAAATTATGAGTTACATGTTTTAATTAATTCGGCACATCAGCTTGTGAGTGAGTTTAAAAATTTAAATCGTGTACCTACTTTATGTCTTTATATTATATTGACTTTTACCTATGTATAAATGGATAATGTATATGCTATGCTATTTAAGCTATACATTAAACATATTATTATATAGTAATTATACACAGCATGTTATTTTGTTACATAGGTACAATAATACCTACTTAGGCTACATACCTACCTATAGTTTTCTTACAACTCAAACGGATAAAATTCACAATAATGGTTGATTAAATAATAGCTAATAGATATATTTCTATATATACAAAAATTATATAACATAGGTAGGTTAGATTTTATTACGTAATAGATAGGTACATTAAAATATTGTTATAATTTATACCGAATAAATATTCGACATTTGTCATTTGACATTACTTTAATTCATGATTTTTGAGGTTCAAATTTTTTTCAGCGAAATAAGTTTAAAAAATGTATAGACTAGCACTTAAGATTTACCTACAAATTACCTAATTATAAAATTTGTACCTACCTATACATTTTTGTAGTTATTAATATTAATAAACAAATAAAACCGTTTACTTTTAATATCAACGAATGAGTTCTTGTGGCGTTCGCACCTCAACGAATTAAATAGAACTGAAATTATAAACTCAATTATTTCAATTCCACACATCCTTGCTATTTGCTAATGTAGCAATGGAAATTAAAATTCATTATTACACAGTAATTCGTACAAAATATAAAGGTATTAGTTACCTACTCAGGAAATTGTTTATCTAAATTCAATAATAAATACTTTTAACTGGTTTGAATGGTTTGTCGTTTGATGTATGATGTAATACAATACCATTAGAATAATTTTTCTAAAATAATATTTCAATGGTCAGGAAAACATAATTTTTTTTCCAATTTCACAAATATTGAAATATCCAATACAAATAAGTGCCAATTATGTTAAATTTATGACAGTTATAATTTTTTTTTTAATTATAAAATTGTAATTTTCCAATAAACAAATATGATTCCAAGTTTTACTACGCCGTTGAAAATATTATGCACGCGGAATTATTAGAATATTTTACTCTTTATATAGTCAATATATTATTATGTATGCAGAAAAATAAAAATATAAAAAGACAAAGAAATGCTGTAGCGCAAAGATTATGTATTAATAAAATAATTTTCAAAAATATTACACAATGTGTTTCAACATTTATGATTTATTCAGACTTTTATCATAACAACTGCACAAAAATTTTCTCTTTTTTTTTTACAAGAAATATACAATCTATACAATTAAGCACAATAAGTATATGTGAGATAGGGGTAACAAAGCATTAAGAGGTTACGTGAGTAAGAAGCCACCCATCGGTAGTACTTAGCTTGTTTAAACCACAAAAATCTTAAAAATATATTTTAAATGTGTGTAACTGTTTAATTAGTATATTAGATTGCAATTTTCAGGTGAGTAGGTACCTGTTGTTTTTCCATGAAGTGTAGGTATTAGGGCAGAGTCGTAGAGTCGCAGATAAATAAAATAAATAAAAATATAATATTCTAGTAGGTAGGTTGTAGGTATTTATAATTTTAAGTGACCGTCAATCTATAGAAAATGAGTTAAGATAACAAAAGTACTACCTACCTACCTATCTATATTGCTAAATATAATAAAATATTGTTAGGTATTGTATAATAAGAGAAATATAGAATGAATACATAATATTAGGCATGCAAAATAAGTGAAGAACTATTAACTAATGATGATTAGCTGAAACAAGAAAATTGTAAATTTGTTAATCACATAACAAGTTACGTAAGTTTTAGCAAAAGAGGGATGTTTTCAACATCTTTTCATAGGTCCTATACCTAATTGTGAAAATGGGAGACGGATAGAGTATTGTGAGTATAAAAGTGTGACCGATCTGAATTTAATATTTTTCATATTGGACATATCTGTAATCTAACATAAAACTCTACAATAGGTACACCTACACTCGTACAAATAACAATACTCTACACTTGTTTTCTTGGTCGTTTACTTTTGGTCTTTGGATTTTATTAGTATATTTCTGTGTGTGTACTATATGTAGCCAAATGAGGTTATCGCAGTCGCTTACCTACTGACAGTAAAATTATTGGTACTGAGCTATGTATAAATATATTCCGTATTCAATTTATCTTGGATGTCTATTTTTATGGACGGTTATAGTCACCAGCTCTGCAGAGCTCTAACCCAAAATGTGTGTAACTGTGTACCTACCAATGGGTACAGACTCCTAAAAATGAATTGACGTATATATAGGTAAAACAGATGATATTGCAAATTTAAACTGGACCAATTAGTCAAAATTGTAATAATATAATTTTTTACGAACAAGGTTGAGAATATTTTGTCATTGGAATAATTTTTATTTTTTTAATTATGAGAAATGTTTTCTTTCTTATAAGCACTTCGAAAATTCATAAGAAACGATATTAATACGGTATAGCTCCTGCTGCTTCCCCCATATTTGTATACTCATTGTGTTAATTATATTATTCAAGGATGTGCAACTACCTTGTATTAGATTTAAACGTAAAATATGTTCATAAAAACTATACGACATTGGTTCAGTGTTCTGCGCTATCTATATATTGACCAAATGGAATGTTATTTTCTTAATGGATTTTATATAGGTCCCCGAATGAAATTTATTATGTTTTGCTAAATCTCATTAAATCACCAAGTGAAGTGGATTTTAAATACTAAATAAATATTAAAAATACATTCCTTGCTTCGTAACTAAACAATTATCATCTACTCATTTATTTTTAAACTGGCCAAGTCAATATTTAACGGGTGACAATAACATAAATTAAAATGCACCTTAATTTAAATAGTACTTTTTACTTGACATAATATTATACGATAAGATAGATAACTTAAAACCTGTATTGTATCTAAACAAATACGAATGAAACTCATATAACGTACCACCTATATATTTATTTTATAGACAATACGTAAAAGACCTAACGTAGTAACGTCAAATACCTACTTGGACATCAAATATAAGTAAACAAAAATACTAACAACTCTGAGATTTATTAATATCCACCTACCTAATGATGAACAATTTTAATATTTTGAAAATCGAATAAAATATAGAATTCCATAACAAACAACGTCTGTAATCATTCGAGTTATATGGTAAATAATAATCAATAACCAATCAGTGGTGCTATAGTGCACCAAGAATTCATGTAAACTACCTACACGGTTTACTAAACATTTTGTAGAAAATACTTTTTATGTTATCAACAAAAACTAAACAGCACACGATAAGTAGGATTTAGTGGCAAATGGTTTTAACAGATACTCGATAGGGATTTAGGTATATTAGTATCCAAATTCTATAGGCTACGTCTCACGTATAATTGCAATATAACTTGACTGTATAAAATAGGTAGGTACCTACCAAACGATACCTACCTATGAGCTTTTTTATTTTTAATTATTTGTTATTATTATTAATGATATTTATAATTTATGGTAGGTATTACCTTACACTGCTGGATCCTGGATATGCAATTATTATATAGCTAAAAGTACCTAATAAGTAATTTAAAAAAATATATTTTGTTAGGTAGGTATCTAAGGTTTTTAATTGTTATATCTTGACATTAATTATTTAGAAACATAACCTAATAATTGAAAAGTTGATTTACCTACTTGAATAATTAATCTGGTATCGTTAAAACTTAAAACTATTACTTTACAGCTTAAATAAATATACATACTTTATAGTTATTAGTTATTACTTATTAATAATGTAGATCAGTAAAATCGCTATCAAAAACTTAACTGTTCAAAAAATACTAGGTTAAAGATAGCTATTATCAAAAAAAAAGTCCGACTACCAAGGTAGTAATATCTACATTCAAGACCAAGTCTACTCTTTCTCTTCTTTCTTTCTTTCTTTCTTTCTTTTCACTTCACTCCTACTACCATGAGCAAAACAAATCTCTTTTATTTATATTGCTTAACACTTGGCCGGCAGTTCCTGAATTTGCCTCTTGTGCATTGTAAACACCTATACGAGTCATACGACCTTTCATTTTTCGGTATCGAATTTTATTTTAATGATACATAAAACAGACTTAGCCACAGTATAATTATCATTACAGTCTACTTTTTTATTTAGTGTTCTTTAACATGGTATTTTTTAATGGTTAGATTTTTGATGGGGATATTGGATGTCATTTCTTTTTGTTACCTAACCTAAGTCTACAGTCTACACGACTACACAAATTATTTGCTTTTTTTTATTGCCATGGTAAATTAATATTATTATTATTATAAATTATTTATTTTACATTTTCACATGTTTAGAACTCTCCTCCCTAAAGCGGCACTAATCATAAGAAAATTGCGTATTTCAGATTTTTTTTTCTTTACTTTCACTATATACTTACCTATCTTGGTTAGATAGATATTTCTGTGCCAAATTTCAAGTATCTACCTCTACGGGAAGTGCCTTATAATTTTGATGATGAGTGAGTCAGTCAGTCAGTGACGAAAACTGAAACTTTTAAATTCTCCCATATAGCCATATTTAAACGGCTTAATATTATTATGAGCTCAATTTTCTACACTATCCTATAAGCTATTGGTTATTGCCTATTATAGCTTAATCAATGTTTCAAATTTGAAAAGCCAAAGAACCCAGAAAGCAGAAATCTGAGATATTAGGGTGGGAAAAACCTGATGAACTGGTTCATGAAAAGATTAACCAGACTACCAGTGCGCTCATATTAATAGACTTTTTAAATAGGTTAATGAAAAAGGCACACCTATCTAAAAGTTTAAAAAAAATATAATTTTAGTTAATTGTAGGACCGTAGGAGTGTTATAATTTAGATTTTCCTAACCTACCTATTACAAATAATTAGTTATCTATGTACAAAGGAAGGTGTCTTAAAATGTGTAAGCAAGTAATAATAAATCGAATGCCCGAAGTCTCGTTAATAAAATCATATAAAAAATTTAATTGTAGGTAAGTAGGTACCTACATATTTTGTTAATTTTTATTTTGTAAATAAATATAGATAGGTACTTAATTATTTATATGTTACCGTTCGGGTTACAAAATGTAATATAGTTTATATTATATTAGTCAAGAATACGTCATCTGCAGCACTCAATTCTTTATTATAGGTAATATATTATATTTATTACGAAACAAACGTAGTCTAACTTAACCTTTGGTAAAAGTGTAATACGTAGACATTTTTTAATTAATGATAAATGTTCCTACAATCCAAATGTAAATGCACAATTATTGGGTGTTTTTGTTATGATTTTACTAACGAATAACGGGGTCTTTTTTCGAAGACGTTTTCACCGTGAACTTTTTACTGTTTACCAAAAAATCATTTTAAAATTTTTAATTCAAACAAATTTTTGAAATCATGATAAAATTTTAAAAATGGCAATAGTTTAATTTAGTAATTTTGCTTAGGAACATTTAGTTCTTAAATATGTTTTTGAAAAACGTATTATATATTTACACATAATTGTATATAAAATTACCTTTTATTAATGTTCATTTTTCTAGCTGTGTAGTAATGTAGTTTCGTGCTTATTAATTGTTTTTCCAACTTTAGAAACTATTTTCAAAGAAATAATCTATAGTTGCACAACCAACAGCTCTTGGACAATTCAAAATTTATTGTACGTTCAATAGATTAAATATACCATTTAAATTTGAGTTGGTGAACCAATAAAACATATTATAATAATATTAACTACATAGATACACAATTGTCAATTTTTCCATAGGTTAGGTAGGATTTCAGAGAAAATATATTACATATCAAACAAAGAATTTTTAAAAATAACATGACACGAATTACAATAATTATTATTTAATAACTCCTGGTTTTATCATTTTATCATAAAATTAGTTTTTGTGTTTTCATTTTGATAAACCTACATTAAAATCCATTAAATAGGTTTATGCATATTTAAATAATGTTGTTAGTCTTATTGTGTATTCTATATCAAAAATTAATTATTTATATATTTAATTTAAAACTCTACTGTGTGTCTATCAGGTTATCATTCATTAAGACCAGGGCCGGATTAGACATATTCGGCCCACAAAGCCTTCCGTACTTTACTAACCCACTTACAAGCTGGCGGCCCTTGGGTACGTTCTTATTCCGTGCATGGTTTTATTATTTTTCAGCTAGCTAGTAAGTCTCCATTTCTTCAACTTTTATCTCTTAACATATTTTCAGTCAGTGCAGCCCCTCATGACTTGAACGGCCCAAAATTGTAACTAGCCGGGCCAATCCGGCTGTGATTAAGACATTTACTATTCTATATATACACTGTATAGAAATTGGGTTGAGCACCTAAAATATTTGGTTATAGTTATTAGGTACCTAAATGAAACATAACAACAATTGCACTAACATAATTAGACAGCTTTTGATTCTTGTACTTTAAATACTACCAAGTGATATTATATTACTGAATAAGAACCATATAATATCTTGATATATTTACAATGTGCAAATGTCAATTAATTGGATAAAATCAATGAATAATTTACATGAAAATTAGCATGAAATAAAATAAATTTTGAAACAAATGAAAAGATGTATTGGTATTTTACATTTTTGCTTCATGAAGAAAAATATACAGTTTAAAATATTTTTATTTTTCACAGTAAAATTCTTACACACAAGTAAAACATTTTTACACTCAAATTATATTTAACAGTTGTACAAATACACAATATTATGTATGGTTAACAAGTACATTAGAATGTAAACACAATAAACATTATACATAATATTGTTTTCAACAGGACACAGCCAACATTTACTTTAAAAATTCGTCATAATTTTCATTAAACAAGTGGTAAAAAGACTTAAATATAATAAGGTATAACGATAACAGCAATTAAAAATAATCAAACTCAACATGAATCATTTGGGTTGCCTAGACATGATTTTTTCAATATCAACTATTTCTTTAGGACAATCTTCACTTAACACCTCAATACTGTTTTCAGTGATCAACACATCATCTTCTATTCGTATGCCCAATCCAAGGAATTCTTCATGAACTCTTATATTATTTTTACTTACATAAACACCTAAATTAAATAATATTAAATATGTTATACATTTTATGGACATTTCAAGAGTGTAAAAATAATAGAACAAACCAGGTTCCACTGTAATGATAAAACCAGGTTCAGTCTTAATACTTTTTTTGACGGTACCAATATCGTGTACATCCATCCCCAAATAATGACTAACATGATGAGGGCACAATGCACGAGCTAACTAAACAATTTAAATTACCTATTTTACAATTTCATTCTCAAGAAATATAATCTATAATATTTTAATACTTACCATATTTAACTCAGAAGGATCAACATTTTTTTTAAATACATGGGCTGCTGCTAAGGCTTTTCCTAATTTAAAACACATGGCTTCATACAATGTGTCTAATGATGGACGAGCGTGACACATGTCAATCAATTCTTTTTGAACACATAAAGTAGCTTCATATAATGTCTTTTGAGCGTCAGAAAACCATCCATTTGCTGGCCATGTCCGAGATATATCACTTGAGTATCCATGATATTCACAGCCTAATTAAACATAATATGGTTATTAATTGTTGATACTTTTAAAACTTTAAGATAATAACTTTGAATATTAAAATTATAACTGCATAATAGACATATTTTTACATAATATAATACAAAATCTATTAAACATGAATATTAATTTAATCTCACCAGCATCGACAAGAATTAAGTCCCCATCCTTGATTTTTTGTTTATTGTCAATGTAATGCAAGGTATTAGCATTATTTCCAGCAGCAACCACTGGAGGATATGCAAGATATTCAGCTCCACCCATTCGACATTCAAAGTCTAACCTAGCATACAGTTCATGTTCTGTTGACCCTGGTTTTGTTGACATCATTGCTTCAATAAAAGCTTTAGAGGCTATTTTACAACTTTGTCGCATTAACCTTTGTTCGGCTAATGACTTATATAATCGTAATTTGTGACAATGATCGACCAAACTATCATCTAGCTGCAAAAAAATTATTATGTAATATAAAATTCAGCATCAATAATAGTTTGAACCTGGGTACCGGTTTTTAACGGAAACTGGTTACCATGACCAATTATGAGTCTGGTGACCGCTTCCCAGTTTGTAAGTTTAAATTTTGAGAAGCGGTTAACAATTACCAGTAATCACCAAGTTCAATTAAATGGTAACGTGTAGCGGTAACCTTTTTTTTTAAGAACCGGACGATTCAACAAAACCGGAAATATCCAAAAATAATAATGTTATATTTGATTTTTATATTTTTTTTTTTGCGAATTGTATTCTATTTTTATGATTAATAATTTTATTTACAAGATAATAAATAGGTCCGATAGTAATAATAATAAGTAATAAGCAACAATCGAAGATACTAAGTACGATTCGTTGGTTCATAGACATAATTTAGAACATATTAGATGATCATTTATTTTATTTTATTTTATTAACACTTTTCCATAAACTATTTTTCAATCAATGGTTATGGGTAATTTACTAATTTAATTTATATTTATCCATAGCTTAAAATGATAAAATACAGCCATAAAGGTATTTATTTTTTTAATTTAGCTTGTCTCTGAATCGTTTTATAAAGTGGATATTTGTTTTGTGTAAATTAAAGTAAAACTAACATTTTCCAAAAAAAAAAACATAAATGCAAAAAACCGTTTCCGAAGTGTTTACCAGTAATCTAGATGAATTAAAACCGCTTCCAAATCGATAACCGGTAATCACATTTTTAGGGATCATTTTGGTAACCGGTAATTACATTTTTAGGGATCATTTTGGTAACCGGTAATCAATTACCACTAATTTTTAAAACCCCTAAAACCGGTAACCAAATTTTTCATAGGCGGTTTCATGTTCTGGTTTGAACAAACAAACACTTATAATTAAATAATAAAGAATAACAATAAAAGATAATGATCAGTTGTCAATTACCTAGGAAGAACTCACATAAATTGAATTTTCTGCAGCAGCATTATTAACAGTCTTATCAACAACACTTTGGACTTTTTGCTTTTGATTGTACCATAGAACACAATTTTTATGGCTTCTAAGTTCAGATATTATAAATTCTGAAAGCTGGGGTAATGTTTTGCCACCATCCACACCAAAAATTAACGATGCACACTCAGCTTCTACAGAAAAATTATTCTATATAGTTACATGAATCGTAAAATATATAACAATTAACTACTTGTACTAGGTCCATTCCACAACTCAGACTGAAGATCATAAGGCTTGACAAATAGAGTTGACGTAAAGTTATCTACAGAATTACCGCACAAAACCAAAGCACTGTCAGTTTCCTGACATCCACTAAAATATAAAAAATCCGTATTTTGTCTAAACGGATATGGAATATGGTCAGACATGTACTGCCTAACGGCTGACGGTATAACAATTACATGGTAAAAATCTTTTCTTGTACTCAATACAGATTCCATTAACTTGCGTCTTCTAATCGTAAATTCTTCTTTTTGTATTCCGGGTACAAGCTGAAATGTATTGAGTAATTAATTTATATTTCATTAGGTTCACTCTACACGGTTTGTCTTTTTAAATACTCACTTCACCTTTCATCACTAAATGGGGATGAGATTCATCTGTGGGTTGACCGCAAATCAACGGTGTTTTCACAATATTTTTCATACTCATTTGATGTATACATCTACTACTATTCAACCAAAATTCTGACAATTTCCCTGCATCAAAATGTCACACATATTATTATGTTTGAAACATTTAATTAAAAATACTTAGAGAAACTACTGAATTATCTTACCTGCATAATTACTCATACAAAATAATCGGGCATGAGGATACATTATTGTTAAATTTAATAAATACAGTAAAATATTTGAAACGTTTTACAATTGTCGAATTCAGACATTCAGTAAAAACTTTGAAAGTGATCCTTTTGAAAAATCATATTGGCATATTGTGTAGTGTATCCAAACCAGCGAAAATATTATCGTAAAACACTTGGAATTTTTATCACTATTTATCGTTTTGATGATCACCTCAAGATTTTATAACTTATTGTGAATCACAATAAAAACACTTCTTGCACACTGGAAAGTTAAATGATTGTTGTTCAAACACTTCAAATTCTGGATAATCATTAAACAACCCTAAGTAGTTGAATGTAAATCGTCAATTTTTTTATTTAAAAATTACAATTATTGTAACCTTTATCATAGATAAATCTATGCTTTTATAATACATACAATAATTGTAATTTATTGATGAACTGGTAGCTCTACCTTGCAAGACACGTGAGATTTATAATTTTTATTGGTTAGTGGTTATATCATTTTGAAGAAATGTAAATTGATAACAAAATATTCAAAATAACAAATGTTCAGAATGTTAGATGTTCCTAACTTTTAAAAATAAATTGTAACAAACTAACAACTGTTGAACTGTAAGTTTGTAAACTAACAAGTAAGACGAAGTATTGACTATTAATTACTAAAATGCATATTAGGTATTATATATATTATATATTTTTATTAATGAATAATATCTTAAATACTGTTGCAGAGTAATCATTTTTCAAGGGAGAGATTTATAAGCATGGCGACAATTTCAGAATTCAAACAATTATTTGAAACATTTTTACGGGAAAATAAATGCCCGACTGGAGAAATAGTGAAAAAAAAATATTATTTTCCTATTGATAAATTAAAGGTAAGAACAGTAAAATATACAAACTAATAATTAATTATACTATTTATAAATATTTTTTGTAGACAATTTACACATCTATGCTTACAACTACCAATATACAATGGTCACAATTTCAACAAATGTTAACAAGCTATGTTGAAAATTTGGATTTTTGTTATTACTCATGGGAATGTTTTTCGTTAATTGTTCAACATTTGAACACAGACAAAACAAATGTATATATGTTTACAAATCTTTTAGGATTTATTAAAATTCCTACTGAAAAAAATGAAGACGACAAATTACTATTTAAAAATAACAGTAAGTATACATAATAATATTTATAATTGACAAATAAATTAATAACTTATGAATTTGTTTGATAGAACGACCTCAATTTAAATATAATTCTGAACAATTAAAATCATGGGTTACGGTAGTTTGGGATGATATGAAACCCTTCATGTTGTCAAATATTAAAATTAGAAGAGAGATGTTAACGCTGTTGATTGAAAAAATGCAAATGCACTTGAACAATCCGCTTGTAACTGCAGACTTCTTAATGGATTCATTGGATACTCGTATGTTTTCATTTCTATACTATTTTATTAAAAAATAATTATATAGTAGTATTAACATGTCTCTTACTTGTTTATTAAATATATAGCTGGTCCTATTGCAATATTAGGACTTCAAGGCATTTTTATTTTGGTCAAGGATTATAATTTGTAAGTAAATATTTAATTACCTATACTGAAAATATTTGTTGTTTTAAAATAAAAATATTTTCAAATCAAACAAGCAATTTAAAATGCATTTTTCAAACTATACTTTTTGAAAAAAATGTCATTTATTTTATCTATTAAACATTTGACTGTAAATGTTTAATAGATGTGTGAGCTATTTTTATTTTTAAATAGATTTTTTCCAAACTTCTAATATAGTTAATGTTGCCTATCTAATACTAATGCTTGGTTTATATATTCTCTTTATAATGAAAAATGCTAAAATAAAAATAATTTCAACTTTGAAATAATATAACAGGAAAATTCTACTTGTTGGAATCTAATTTTTTTGTTATTGTTTCTAAATAGAGAATGTCCAAATATTTATGGGAAACTTTACAACTTTTTTACGACAGATATGTTTAATTATCGGTATAAAACCAGATTGTTTTATTTGGCTGATATATTTCTTCGTTCAACGTAAGTAATTTTAAACATTTTGATCAAACTAATTATAAATACAATGTTGAATAGTGTCATAATGAAAGTATGTAAAATATTGCAATTTAAAAATTAAAATATTGTAGAAAAACAAACACAATTGCTGATAATGATATTATCTTTAAATTTGATAATATGTCGATTTCGCTCACTCATATTAAAGCTAATATTGATTTTTATAAAATTATTGTCTATAAATAATTTTTCCCTCGAATCTATAAAAAAAACTAAATAATGAATTATAATATTCATATAAGTTTTTCTGCCTTTATTAAAAAAAATTTGCCTGAAGGTCACATTAATTTTTATGAACGTTTGAAGTTCAAACTATTACGACATTCGATCACCTGTAAATTCACGATTTTCTTATTTAGCATTAATTCAAAATCTAGTACTAACCGTTAGATACTTAAAATTTTCAACAATGTTAATTAATCATTTTCCATACATGACACCAATTTCAAAATATCTAGATTTTTTTGAGCTATTAATAGACATTTAAAAGTTTTACTATTTTTTTAGTTATTTCTCTATAAATGTAAATAAAATAAATTTTACTGAGTCTAAACTCAAGAATCTTACAATTTTAATGAAAGATTCCTCATTAGTTGTTATAATAGCAGTTCAACATTTTTAAAAATACATAGGCACATTTAAGTTAGAATTTTGACAAAATTTATAAGTTATTCAATTTTTATAGCCAAGGATTAACAATTTAATATAAAATTTCTCGTAAGTAGTTAAAATTGTAACCAAAAAATCTAAAAAATATATTAACAGAGTTTTTTTTTATAGACTTTTCAAGTTAAAATGTTGACAAAATTATAAATATTTAAACGAAGAATAACTATGTTAGTTGTTAATACTTTATTCATAGGGGTATATATTAATATATGTTTATTTTTATTTTGTCATTTATATTTATATTTTTTTGTTTCCGATTGAGTTTATCTTATGGTTTCTAAGAATCTTCAAGAAACTTTCTAACCCTGCCTTACTTTCTTCCCCACGTCTACCACTGAAGCTGCTGAAGGCATTATTATTTCTATATACCAATGTTGGTTTACTAAAGAGCCAATTTTTAGAATCTTTTAATCTAATGGGCCAGAGGATATAGATACATCGTAATAAAGTGGATATTTTTGAACGGGTAATTTTTTCCAAAAGTACACGTCAATCTCTTTTGTATATAAAAATGGATTTGTTACCCTAATAATTCTAATTAAAGTAAATCATTTTGCTTTTCAAAATAAACTGCCATAGGATTATTGTAAGTTATTATTATTTATGAACAACTTAACTTATAAGTACAGATCAACGTTAAAATTGTATGAAGTAATTTTAAAATGTAACAAGCAGGCGCGTTTAGGGGGGGGGGGGCATTCCATAGAAGAATAATCAAATCCTTTAAAAAAAAGGTACTTGGGCTGCCATCTGCACAGGGTCGTATTTAAGATATAGCCTAACCTAACCTAATGGGACAAATTTATTTATATATTTATTAATAATTTATAATTTTCCATTGCATATTCGAAAACATTGTTTGTATTTTTTTATAGTCCCCCCCCCATAACATTTGCCAAGGTGGGCTATTGGCCTCCTGAACCATCCTTTACATCCCTGCATCCGCATGTTGTATATCGCTTGCCGAATTTGATCGACATCTGTCGGTCCAATTTATTATTTTAAACCTATTTTACCATTCCTAGTGGCTAATTTTTATGAGTGTTTTTTTAAATAAGGTCAGAGAATATTAATTGGTATGATGTTTAAAAGTGTTTAGCCCCCCCCCCCCTCCCTATTAAAAATCTCTAATTGTGCATATGGTGAGAACTTTAAACTTTAACGTGTATTATAACTTGTACATGACAATATCAAAATATTTTGATTAATTTTGAGCTATTACCTATTTATACAATGAACCCAGTCATACTGTTCAATGGCAATATAGTATTGACTGAAAAATTAATAACAGTATAATAATTGCAATGTTTTTGGCAAAAATTAAATCAACCTTCTGTAGTAATACTAATAATAATAAAAGTCACATTAATAGCAATATCTAAAAAGTGGGTAAGTGGATGTCGCTCCGATGTACAGTAGGTCACAAGTTCACTAGTTTCAATAGTGTGTTGTTAGTTTTGATATTAGAGTGAATTGACCTACTATCAAACTTTTAGGTAAGAATATTATCTGTGTTTAAGCGTTGGCAACTCAATATTTTAACTTTCAAGAAAGATATGGGTATGTGAAATATTACAATTTAAAAGTGCTCATATCTTGCTTGAAAATTATAATATTGAAAAATTTCCGTAATTTATGCACAGATAATTTTCTTACCTACAAGTTTGATAATAGGTCAATTCATTCTAATATCAAAACTAACAGCACACTATTGAAAATAGTGATTGAACATTTGCTATGTCATACATGTGTAAAACAGAGACAACAAATGCATGGGTAACGTCCTCTTAATAACTTATTATTTATTAAACATTTTGTATGTTAATCAATTTTATCTAGTTCCAGTTTTATTTTTGTGTATTTATTATAGCCATTTACCCGAGTTGCTTGTCGCTGCATTTGTTAAACGTATGGCTAGACTTTCGTTGATTGCACCACCTACTGACATACAAATTATGGCAGCATTTATAGGAAATTTACTAATTAGACATCCACCGTTAAAAGTATTGATTCAAAGTGATTCGTTGGTAATTTTGCACTTATAAAAATATAATATATTTTTTTAAATTTAAAAATATTATTAAAATTGTATGTTTGACTTTTAGTTGGTTCAGATCCTTATATTTTTGAAGAAAAAGATCCACTAAAATCAAATGCATTAAACAGCTCATTATGGGAACTTGTCTCTTTAAAACAACACATTCTACCAAAAGTGGGAAAATCTGTAAACTTTTTATTTAAAAAGTTGCCGCAAGTTGAATGGGACATGAGTGAATTATTGGATGACTCTTATGAAAGTGTAAGTACAAACCTAGTGACTATTATTTATGTGAACTTTTTTTCCAGATATAATATTAAATCATTTTCTCAATATCCACTTACGTCTGGTATACTAATACTCAAAATATTCTGCTTCAAAATTTGAAATAAAAGATGTATGGTGTATTTTAAAAAAGGAAAAAAATTAAAAATGATAACCATTAAAAATAGTAAAAAAATTATATTAAATGGATTATCAGGCGTATTATCGTTATGAGACCATATTCTTTAGAAAAATTGATATTTCGTGCCCTCAAAAATATAATTATTTAGAAGGAAGAATCACCTAATTTTTAATATGTATACAATTCAGTATTCAAATTTAGCAACTACATAATTATGTATTCATGACTTCATATCTTCATCACTACAATTTATTTTTAATATAAACTTATACATTTATCAGTCTAATATAGTAATATGTATTTTAACAAACATATATTTATTAACTTACTTGGTTTTGTAATAGATAATTGATGAAGAATACAAAACGGACTTTCAAAAAGTGAGCTTAACATATGAAAAACCGGTTTCATTTTCTGTACCACTATCCAATCATATGGACGATTTGTGGACTTTAGATGATTAAATTAAACTGTTATTTTTTAATGATGTATATTATTCAATATATTTTGACTTTATATTTCACGAAACTGTACAAATTGAGTCTCTATTATTATTATGATTTTATTCCATCTGGTGATACAATAAGGATTCTGAAAACAGATTTTCACAAAGCCTGATACAGAATTTATCTAAATAGATACATTTTGTCGGACACCATTTTTTAAGGATTTGGAGCAAACATTTGATTATGTTTATATCAAAACATTAGATTTCACAACTTATTTGTTTTCAAAATCCTGATAAAAAATACTTACATAGGGATTAGGAATAGTAGTATGCTGTGTTAGTGCATACATCATAATGTGAGATAAAATTTAATTTGATTCAAGTAAAACTTTTCATGCTTATACAATGCTAATTGCTCAACTATGATATTATCTTAAATAAACACGATAAGAACAATTAATATTACATTTGACTTTCGTCAAATTTGAAAATAAAAATATCTTGTATATTAATGTTTAATTGCTATACATAAATACATAATCATACGAGTAAGCTAGGGGGCAATCGACTTAATTGAGAGAATGCCACCTGGAAAATAATTTAGTACCTATTTACTAGTATATTGGTATTAACTACAACAGGTAGATAAAAATATGACTTTAAACGCATTTATTTAGGTGAGGGTGGATGAAATATTACTTGCCTCTTAAAGAACTTTGAGTTTGCCGCGCCACTGGGTACAGCTATGAGCATGCAACTACTAATTCTTCTATGAATATTATTAAATCACCATCGTAAATGTGATACAGACAGTAAATTGGTGCTCACAACCCACTTAACAATACATATTGCATTTTATGAATATTAATTTTTTAATTACATTTAGAGATGATGAATAATATAAGCCTTGGCTCCAATTGGTTTGGTTGAAAATATAGTTCATAATTCATCAGTTCCTGTTTGATTTCGCATTAGAGTGATTTCATTTGCTTCAGAATTAAAATCTAAGCCTACTACCATAATAAACCATATTAATATTATAAATAAACTTATATAACACTATACAGTAAAAAAACAAATATTGACAAAAAAATAAAATAATTTTCATTTATTTTTATGTGAGGTACACTGAAAATAAAAAAAATTTGTCTTAAACATTAATAATAGTTTTTTTTTTTTACAAAAAAAGCAAACTTTACAGTTTTTAAGTGCCCTATATGAAAGTATCACTGACTTACAGAAAAATCAGCTCAAGATATTATTAGGTTAGACAATTTTTCTTCAAAAATAAAAATTAAATAGGCTTGCATATTATATTTGATATGATTTATGCACATGCTTAATAATGCTGCTAGTTTATCTTGTTCTTTTAGCTTAACCAAATAATATCTTTTCGTGTTCTAAATCTCAATTTAATTGTGGGAATAAGGTAAGTCTCAAATAAAAAAAAACAATATAGGAATCAAATAAAAGTAAATACAATACATTGTTTGACAGACGTTAATGGTCACAACATTATGTTGTGAAATTTAATGGTAATGCACAAATGATAATAACTTAAATTATGCAAACATAAAATTGTATTTTCTTAAAATTGGTTTAAAATTGTACAACCATAAAATATCAATCAAACAGTTTATGTTAAAAGATGTTTGTTACATAAATAAAAAAATAGGACTTGATACTTCATTATAGGGACTAGAGTTACCTTTTGAACCATAACTCGAATAATATATATTGATGCGTTACACTCGAGCAGATTGAGTTAATGCAGCCATAAAAACACTGTAACTACTGCGATCTGATTTTATATGCTGCACTTGGTGCATCGTAAGAGAGCATTTACTCATAAATTGTGCATCACAAATAACACAAACATACTGATATTTTAATTCCTTATTTTTGGGGGGACTATATTTTGGTGGACAATGAGCAGAGCTTGATGAATGATCATCTGAAGAAACCAGTGATAAATCATCGGCATTCCATTCTGTTTTAACTGTTAGCGTCGCCTGATTGTCATGAGATGAATTTGGAATAACGATTTTTGAACTACTTGGAATGTCTTGAACTTCAATAGTATCGCAACCATCTGGTTTTGTTTTTGACTCCTCTACACTTTCATCACTACTAATATAAATTTCAACAGCTTCTTTCTTTAATGTCTTTACAGTTGCTTTTTCTGAATTTATTGAACCAGAGTCTGATGAAGATTTGGAAGTAGTCACAACCACCCTAGTGTTTTGGTAACATCTGAAAATATAATGACAATATTTCAAATATTATTTTATTTTATATTAAATTTAGAAATTTAGAAATTATACCTTTTTCTTGTTTTGCGAGTGTTCAAAGTTTCCAAATCCATAAGTTGTGCAGCACTTAAACGGTTATTCATTTTTTTCTTAGTCTTAGCTTTCTTTAACTTGTATCTTTTATAAACATCGTTATAAGTATTCAGTTTGTAATTTGTTTGAGTTGTATGGCATGATAATGTATTAAAATGCATTCGAAAATTTAACCATGTCTTAAAGCTTTTATAACAACCGCGACATATCACTTGTGATTCATCATCAAAGTAATAAAAACATACTCGTTCGCATATCTAAAATACAAATTCATTCTTAGACACATACAAGGCTTTACAAAAAATTGTATACTCACATTGGTATCATTTTCTTCTTCCATAGGCCTAAAAAAAAATTTGTTTATGATTATGTTGAACTAATTAAATTGAGCTTAAACTAAAAAAAAAAAATGGTAGTACCTCTGAATTTTACATGGTTGTAAACCAACATTTTTCAAAAATTTTTGTTTTCGATAGCGTTCTTTCATGATTGGCTTAATGATCTAAAAAACAAGTTAAAAGGTAATAAATAAGACATAATGAAAATAGTTATCAATTATTATCATTGATACATTGTTAAATATGAATCAAATAGGTATGGCTTTAAACCAAGTCATAAATATTTTTAACTGTAATTAATTGGATTGCAAGGAAATCCTGTACTCTCTTAAGTCGTAATACCATGCTTTTAGTAACGGACATCACACATTATAATTGTGAAAAAAAAACATTTAAATAGTATTAGTACTTTAATAAAGAATATTAGGATATTATAGTAGAGCTTATATGCCTATAGAGCCTATACTACTATACTAATTATCAGGGTTAAGAGTACTGGGTTCAACCCATTAAAACCCACTGGGTTGTTATAACACCCAGTATAAAAAACCCAGTAAAAAAAAACCAACAAACAAAATAATTAATTTACTTTAAACTGCATATTTATTTTTATTACTTTTTAGTAATAATAAAAAACAATTATTTGTAGATAAACTTAAACATTAAATATTATAATTTTACATTTTACTCCGGAAGTCAGAGTGACCAACCGTAGAATGATGATAGAAATATATATATAATATTTGTATTTGTCAAAACTAAATTAAAATGGTACATTTATGTTTTGTAAGTAAGGTTTGTAGGGAACTTCCCAAATAAAAGTTTCAGGAAACGGCATTCATTTGCAAATTTTTAAAACCCATTAAAACCCAACCTGGTTAGGTTTTTGTAAAACAACCGTAGGTTTTTTAAATCCTGCTAATTATTATGAATTTATAATACATAGTAATTTTTATATTTAAATTTAAATTGCAAATTAAAATTTTTTTTTAATTCACATTATTTTATCTCCAAATAATATATTGAACAAAGTTTATACTCAAAAACATTAATTATTGTCATCATATTATTCAAATGTATTTATGCATACACATCTTCAGTAAGGCCCATAATATTCTTGAAAAATAATACTATTCTGCTCTACTTTGTCAGAGTTAATCAATTTTGTATTTTATATATATATTATCTGTTCCTAATAGCTTCAAGGCTTTAGCTACAGCATTACTTTCACACGTTTTTCTATTGAATTTTAAAGAAATGTATACTTAATTAGATGCAAACAGCATACAAGACAAACTATATAAATATACTAAGTACTAATACAAATGCATCATAATATAGTTTAGTGATTATGTGTCTACTTGATAACCTTAATTTACAATTCTATTCAGTAAATCATGTTTTAAGCAAAACATTTTTTATTTAATATTTATATTATGTTACTCAAGTCAGAGTTTAAACTGAAAATCTACATTAAATTGATGAAAATTAAAAAATTAAAATATTTTTTTAGAAAAAACTTCATCTTCCTTATCTACAATATGATATGTGCTACATAATTCACTGAACGTAATGTTTATTATTTTTTTTATAGAATAATGAATATTTGTTTCACCTGTGATTGACAGACGAGCAAAATATTTTATAGGTCTGCTAATCAACTAGAAGTGTGACTTACAAAAAATTACTATTTAAGACTCATATACGTGTCGTCCAGTAGACATTTCAACGAAAATATCTCTATCTCAAACTTGAAAAAAATTATTATAAATAAACAATTTTTTTTGTTACCAGTTGACATTAGTGATTTCAAAGCTCAGACAAATGTTTTGTTTTCATACAACCATTCACACTTGTACTTTGTAGGGAAGTTTATAGGTACTTTTGGAATAACACAGTCAATTACTTCATGGGAAAAACTTTAAACTAGCAATTGGCAGACGGTTTAATTTATTCGTTGTCATTATCGTAACACTCAAATGTGAGAAGGCATAAAATTATGGGAAAAAAATATTTTGTGAAAATAGATTGAGTCCAAAAAAAAATTTAACTAAATCGAAAACAAACGAATTTTCCAAGTGAAACGAGAACGCACGATTGTCGAACACGCAAAGTAAATCGTAATCAAATCGAAAAAATGTAAACGCAGATTGCGTAAGAAAGAGGACAAGGAACTTGTGCGACGGCGCGAAAACAACACGGAAGAAGCCATGGAACTGTGGACGCGGTGGTGGTGACGGTGGAACGAGCAACCATCAAGAAGACGGCTACCGAAGACGGTCGCCGGAGTCGTGGAACGCACAGATCTCGGGACGACCTTTCGATGATCAAACAGCTCGGGATAACTACAACTGTCTTGCGAGGTCGCGATGATGAGTGGGTTTGGCACAATCGAGCACCAGACACCTCTAACTACTGCGACCGAACAGCATAACATAGCGCCAGGCGCCATCCACCACCGCAACTACCCCATCCACCCACCATCGCACAGTGCCGACCTAGCACGGCACGTACGCCAATAATAACAACAAAATAAATAAAAACCCTTCTACGAACCTATTCGGAGCGTAGTCTGTCGTTGCCGGAACGAATGGAAGAGCAGCTCTGCGACGGCACCGCCGTGGTTATTGTTTACAGCGTCGTCCAGCGATGGTGGTGGGTACCGTCGTCGCCTTCCGTTCCGTCCAAGAATCCAGGTGGACGATGGTAGCGTCGGGAATGGGAATGTGCCCATGCACACTCGCAGGCCGCCGAGGAGATAGTGGCATTGGCGAGCTCATGCTCGGCAATCGTCAGTGTTACCGGCGACGGGGATATATTGATACGACTCGGCGGGCGCACGGCGCGGTGTACGGCCGGTGGGCGGGCGGATTGGTCGGACGGACGGGTGGATGGGTCCGACCGGGCGGGTGTTTGGGTGACGAGTGGGCCCGTCCGACGATCGGGAAGTGCGCGTTTCGTGTTTATACTTTATTATTGAGAGGTATTGTATAAATACCTGTGGTGTTTGCACGCATTTTATTGTTTATCGTATTTATAAATTTTTTGTTCCCATTATTATTGTTCTAGGTGGTTCTCCGTCAGGCGATATATATTTTTTTCTAATTTTACGATAATATTATTATTTATTATTACTACTGCCCCGGCGGTCAATGAACCGCGATTTATGGCCACGACTAATACTTACGTCCGCCTCTTGATTGCGCCATGCTGTCCACGTTGTCATCGTCGTCGCTCTCAACACGAAAATGTGTTGGCAACAGCGTTGGCGATTGATGAAATTGTGTACTTTGAAACGGAACTAAATTGCACAATTGGCGTTTTATTTCCTCCAATACCTGTAGCTTAATAATTAATAATAATATTACCCATGTCGTCCTGCAAGCGTTGGCGCATCGATACGCCTTGCTACACCGCCCTCGCGATCTCATGCAGTTGCGTCTCACGCGTCACACATATTGGCGATACGTCCTTGCCAGATAATAAATATATTATTCAATATTTTAGCCCATCTGATGTGTACGATGAACCTATTATTGTAGTGTAGATCAATAGCTCAACAGTGGTGTATTTAGAAATTTGTCATGGGGAGGGTCCAGATAATTTTCAGAAAACAGAGCCGCGAGGGCAAAGCCACCCATACCACCCAATACACTCTTTATTAAATAGATATACCATATTTATAAGACGATATAAAATGTTTGGATTCTTAATTATTAAATAATAATATGTACAAAACAAATTTAAAAAAAGCGGGTTATAAAATTTATAAAAATAATATTATAATAATATTGAAATATGTTTATTTTTTTATTCGTTTCTATGGTGATAAACAAAGAGTTAGAAATTAAAATCCCATTTTTAGGTGGTTTTTCGTATTTTTTCGGTGATTTTTCCCGTAGCATAAAATTACTATTGAGAAAATCAAAAAATGACCTCCCTAAAGTACCATCTTGATCCAATTTGCTAAAAGATAAGGTACTATGTATTAAAATCGGACCCCTTGGATCCCCCCTGTAAATACACCACTGAGCTCAAATATGTAACAATCGGTGACGCCATTTTAATGAAAAAAATTTGTGTGTGTGGGGGATGGTCTGAATCTCCTATTTTTTCAGTTAGTCGTCTTATGACCGTGGAATATGGATTGCACAACTACACTCTCCTCTAGTTCAAAATTCACATTATTCAATAATAATACAAATTAACCACGAATGGCATACATTATATAGGGTCTGCTTAGCTATAACCTAAGAACCGTCCTCCCTACACACACACACACACACCAGTGGCGCACCCAGGGGGAGACTTTGGGGTAGAAGCCCCCCCTCAAAAAAAAGAAATATTTTTTACATTAAATTATATATAATAGCATACTGTCACAAATATAGTAGACGTAGATATCTACACATAAATATAGTTAAATTATTACTTGATAAGGCGGTGACGTAGGTATAGGTACGTATAATATGTAAAAAATTGTTTACTTGTGTGTAGGGAAAGCAAAAACATTTTTAAGCCCCCGTCCCCCAAAACAAAAATCCTGGATGCGTGCCTGACAGTGCTCGAAATGGACCAAAACTACCTGACACACACACAAATATTTTCGTCTAAATACATATATCTGTATACATATTATTTTGGGCAATGTTAGGTTGAAATTAAATTATCTTAAAAAAGTTTGTAAGGTCGATAATATTGTGAACACTGAACTATAATGAATTCTTTTTTTATTTCAGTAGAATTGTTCAAAATCAGAAGACTCAAAAGTGCAATATAATATGTATAGCGCCAGGTTTTATGTAAAACTTTTCATAATTAATTATAGGTTAATATTGTCAAATACAACTTTTAAGGAAAAAGAGATAAATTATAATCACTTGCGTGCAAAGAGAGTTCCATAGTGGGCAGCTCCCCGTCCCGCGAGCTAAACTTTTTTAAATATTCTTATCTATACTTAATATATAAAGCTGTGGAGTTAGTTTGTTTGAACGCGCTAATCTCAGGAACTATAGTATACTGGTTCGAATTGAAAAATTATTTTTTTGTTGGATAGTCCATTCATCAAGGAAGGCTATATAGGCTATATAACATCACGCTACGACTAATTAATAGAAGTGCTCAAACAGGGATTTTGAGTTTTACGATGGAAATATTTGTTTATAAATGGTTGCTATTTGGTTATAGGAGAAATAATTAATAGAAAAAGTATTTATTTATTATTGGTTGCTATTGGCTAATCGGGCAGATCAGGTACAAGCATTCATCAAATCGAATTTTCGCACATTGCCTACCAGGGTGGCTGAGTTGCACTTACTGCAGTGAGTTACATCAAAAAGGAGTTGAACAATCACAATTTTTTTAAGAGTTGTCATTTTGTACGGGCCACGAAGTGCGCAGGATCAGCTATATTATATACAAATGAATGTTTGTGTGCAGATCTCTGGGAAGAAGATAGGCTAATTTAAAAAGGGTTAAATTTGGTTTTTTTATTCATCGGATTTTAGAACGGTTTGGTTAAGTTAGGATTATGTAGTAATTGATTATATTAATCCACCATATTATATCAAAATAAACTTGGTATAACTTTGATACTTAAGAGTTAAATCATACACTTACGTACAAACAGCACTGGGTCCGCGATCTACCGCAGGTAGATTGTCCACCTGATAATATACTGCTGTGAATCCGAATTTTTATTCCAGGCAACTGAAAAGTTAAAATAAATGTTGAACACCATACACCGAATATTAAATAACGAATTGAACAAAGTTTGAGTCATATAGAGTTGGTACATTTAACGGGCAACTAAGTGCACAGGATCAGCTACTATATCTTATATCTTGAATCATGACTGATATTATTAATAAATTATCTTTAAAAATGCAATAATAATTTACAACGACTGCGTTACCAAATGTTCTCACCCACCATATGTCTGTAGTCTGCGCACGCCTATGAAGATATTATTAAACTATGTATAGGGTACCTATAAACGGGCGTAACTATGCAGGTACTTAATAATTACAGGGACTAGAGTTCTAGAGTACCTGAGTACTAGAAATCCAAAGTTAAAAATAAGCCATATTATAGAGCTCCTCTCACCCATCACCATAAAATAGTTACTACAAAGAAAAATAGAATATTCTAGTCTTCGTAGTTACTACAATTTAGTATAGTCACAGATTGGTGTCACAGATTTGAACCAGTAATCAAAACCAAAATGGAAATCGGATAAAATATATACCGATATAGCCATATAGATATTCAGAATCAAAATTGTAATCGGAAAAAATAAATACCGATATTTGAAACCGAACTCGAAATCTGAAAAAGTAAATATACCAATATTTGAAACTAAAAACGAAATTGGAAAAAATACAAAATCACTTTTACGCATTTAAACAGTGCACTATTTGTTTTCTCTCTCTGAACAACGCACCACGCATAATCATTTTCGTATTTCAGTTATTTCAGAGTTAACACAAAAATTGTTGCAAATAATATTTTCAAGGTTTGATATTTATTGGTCTAAATATTTTCTCAAAACAATGTAGGTACCTACCTAATATTTTTAAAGTCAAATATTAATAAAATATAAAACCGATATGTCAAACCCACAAAAATATTATTCTTTATATCTTTTACTATTTGTGATTACTCTAAGATTAGGTACTTAAAAATCGTATTAAACGAATTTAAGTCAATGCGTTTTTGCTATGTCACCCGTGGGTCTGAAAGACATAGCCACAAATGTATCTAATATGAAACAAATATTCGCTGTGATCTTCCGAAAAAACAATTTTTTTCTCAATTTTTCCTGCATGTTATTATATTTTATTGAAGATTTAAATTGATTACTGTCAATTGAACTAGTTTTGTTTCGTGCAAAAACAACTCTTAAGTAGGTACCTACTACCTATTTAATTTTTACAATGATGTGTTTTTTTTTATTGCATTGATTTTTCTCACTCTTTCTTGAAAGTCAATTTTGTTCTTGGGAATTTCTCGATAAAGTCTTAATATTTTTAAGGGCCGAAATTGATCGTTCTGCTGACGCACTAGTAACTGGAATAGTTATTATTAATTCAATTAATTTAGTTACATGTGGTAAGTTTTCGTCTAAATTTGTTGTTTTATTCATGAAAATTAGGTTTTTGAAATTCTTCCGTTGAGTATATTGTATATATAATCGAAAGTTCGCTTCTCGGTTTGGGCAGTTTGACCAAAACAAAGTAATTGCTGTGTACTTGTTTCAATGAATCAAATGAGTTTATAGGGAAGTCTGAATACAAACTGAAATTGATTGAATTAATTAATCATTTTGAATGTCCCCTGATAAACCAATGGACGTTGCAAGATGGGTTTTAACTATTCCACGCTGGGTCATTATAAGTATCAAAATAAGTTCAACATAATTACCACTGTTAACAGATGAATCTGACTCATCATGACCTCTAATTGCCAATTCTTGCTGAGCCAAAAAACACGTTAAATCTATCATACTATTTAATATGTGTAACAATATAGTTTATTCGTGTTTTTACAACCAATACCAGAAAATCGCTTAAAAGTATTGTAATATTCATATTTAAATGTTCGAATATACCTAATTTTTAGATTTTGTCGTTAAAGTATAGGTAATTTTGGTGTGGGCCTTCCTATCTCAATATACCTAATACTTTTTTTTCATTATAATTCAGTAAACCAAATGGCTTTAAAAATAATTTTTCAATTGCACACTCACAAACTGTATTCATTATTTGTTATTAATCAGTTTAAAATAAATAAATGTTAATTTAAAAACAAACAATAATAATACGCACGTCTAAATGATAAAAATAAATAAAATACGCGGTGGAATAACGTGTGAATCGATGGCGATAGTGTAATACTGATCAGTAATCAGTCTCTATACTGTCCGCCTAGCTGTCCCCTCGAAAGTGAAATTTCGTACATTTTTTTTTTTTGTTAGTAAATTAGTAATCAATTTAAAATAATCTGTAACGTAGGATTAATTGGAATTCTTAACTGAAAATTTCACACTTGAATTGATGACAGTCAAATTTTTTTTCGGTAAGCTCAGCACCCCTAATACTGAACCATCATGTCAAGGGTAAAATTTTATTTTGGTGTACGAATTCCAAAACTTGCATTACAAATTATTATAAATTAATAATTTTCTAAAAAATAATAATAATAATAATTTTACTTTCGGGGTGCTGGGCTGACGGAACTCTTCTGATCACGCATACACGTGACGAGTACAAGGCCGCAATGGTCTACGAGCGTTCTATATTTTGTTATTGACAGTCAATATTATAAACTATTATTATTGTCACTCTACGTAATAAAATATGGGTTAGTGCGTGTTAATGCCCATCTAATTAATGCATAGGTAGTATGGAGCTAGTTACATTATTAACAAGTGGCAAGTATTCAGACTATGGGTCTACAGGTAGTTTAATAAAATATCAATGTATCTAGCGTTCCACTTCCACATGACCAAATGAAATAATATAAAATATTATATAGATTAATGCATGTTAGAGTGTTTAACATTAGTACTAACATAATTAATTTATGGGTATAGTAGTCAGTTGTATTTTATTAATAAGGGTCGAACATTTGGACTAGCCTATAATTATAATATGATACTTAATTTTGTACCTTCGTGTTTTTTACATAATAACAACCTTAATTCATAATAAACAACTGCACCACGTCAGTTTTGAATAAATAAGAAACTGAAAAATAATCACACTCAGTATGCCAACGGTGACGCGACATGGCGGACATGGTTGAGATATTTTTGCAAAAGATGGGATGCAGTGACGACGGTGCAGGTTATGGCACGATGCGTGTGGTACTTTTGATCTACTGCGAGTTAACCGTACAACTCTGTTCTTCGCCATTTCGACGTATCTATCGTTCGTCTACTCGACGGAAGTTCTATCCATTCGCATTTTGGCTTCCTGTGCTTTATCGCCGAAACCCTCATTTTTGCTTTAATAGCCGTTAAGTTCTACCATCAGTCCGGACATCGCGATATGTACCGGCGTTCACAGAAAGTGGGAATACCGGAAAACTATGGACGGAAAATCACGACGGTGATCAAATACCACCTTATCATGTCAAACGTGCTCGTGAAAATTCCCGTGTTGTGCACGATTTCGTTGGATTGGGTGCGGATGGGCGATCTATACACGTTCCCTTTCGCGGACGTGTTGCCGATAAAAACAACACACGTGACTGTTTACGTGTGCAAATATATTGTATATGCTTTGCCCTCATACTTTGCACACTTGGAAGTCTGTTTCTTGAATGTGACGTTTATGTATTCCACGGGCGTCGTGAAGCGACATTTTCAGATACTCGAACAACAGGTCGAAGAAGCGATAGTAACCGAGGACGAAGAGAAATTAAAGATCGCGTTCAAACACCATCAAGAGGTGTTGAAGTTTGTGTTAAATGCACTGTACTTATAGTTTATAAGCGTACTTGGTGACGTTTAACTTAAACATTTTATCTGACAAAACAAATATTTAAAATGGATTAAGTTTCCTGTTTATTCCAATTTAGCCAATAGGCTTATATCAATAAAAATTAAGGTTGAATACAATTGAATCCCAAATAAATAGGTACCTACTAGGCATTTTACCAAAGAAAGAAAATGAAAAATGAACTTTATACTATGAATAAACCTATATTTAATTTAATTAATTGTTTATTAAACCATTTACCACATTAATTTATAATAACAAATTAATATATTATATATAATATCAAGATCTATACAATTTAACTGACAGTGGTGATGCGGGGACGTAGTCTTCATTATTACGATTATAAAAACTTATATCAGCTTTAGAACCGATTAATAATTAGTAACTACGCCACCGCAATGACTTATGAATTAATCCATAATAATATCTATAGCTATAACCAAAATTGTATAGATATTATTTAAATATCTTTGACCACATACACTAAAGCATAAATTAGTAAGATACCAAATCAAAAAAAAATTTATTACTTAGGTACACTATTAATACTATAAGCCTACTTACCTACTTATTTTATTTTTAGGTTTTTTAAAAATATGAATACAGTTTATGAAAAACCATTATTAATAATAATAGAAGGTTTTGTACTATATATTGGCTTATCTGGCTGTACAATGATTCAAGTCATACAGGTATGTGGTAGTATTAATGTATTTGATTAATTGTATTAATAGTTTTTTTAATTTTATTTAAATACATCTACAATCAATACAATTTTTGTACAATAATTAGATTTGATAAAAAAATGAAGAGAATATAAAATTGACGGCGAATATTATGGTTGGGAAGCTATCCATTGATAACACCCAGCACGTGCTTTAGTTATTGACTAATGATTATTAGTGTAAAAGATCCCTCCTACACCATTTTCTTTTTAGTCTTCGTCGAGGGTTGTCGGGTAGTGTTTTTGATTAGTGGATTCGTGTGTGAGTAGAGTTTATTATGAAATCTGATGTAGTATGTTTTAGAGATTTGATTTAGGGTTTGCATTTTTAAGTCTATGTGGAGGTTGGAGTTTGTTATGTACCAAGGAGCAGAAGAAACTAGACGGAGACAGTTGGACTGGAAGGCTTGTATTGATCTGGTGTTGGAGGGTTTTGCGGTTCCCCATAATTGGATGCCGTATATGTCCATAGCGGCCTGAGTAGGGACTTGTAAATTAGCAATTTGGTGTCAATGTTCATTTTAGATCTCAATAATGGTCTTAGGAGGTGTAGACGGGAATTAAGGGCTTTTCGTTTATCAATTATGTGAGGATTCCAGGTTAGTTTACTGTCAAGGGTAAGACCAAGGAATTTTACTTGTGTACAGATAGGGATTGGAATGTTGTTCATTGAAATTTGAGGACATGTTTTTTTATTTAAGGTAAATGTTATGAAGGAGGACTTGGTTTCGTTGATTTTGATTTTCCACCTCTTTGTCCAGAGGTGTATAATATTGATGTGTCTTTGTATCATATTTGAAGCAATGATGGGATTTTCATTGGTTGCTAAAATTGCTAAAGTGCTAGTGCTGTGTTGTGAGAGCGCTTTTCTTAGTTTGTTGTTTAGTTGGTTGAAGGTTTGTTTATCGATGGGGTATTTGTGCATTTGCCACCGGGACCTAGCTTTTCGTTTTTCTTGGAGAAGAAATATTATGTGATTCGGGAGTGGGTATTTTTTGGGATATTAATAGTTAAAAAATATTTTTTAACTATGTGGTTATAATAACAAAACATTTTCAAACATTTTATAGAATTTTGTAATAATTATTATTCTGTTTAATATGTATTGAAAATATTACCTTTCTTCATGTTTCTACTCAATTCATATAACAAAAATTTAAATATTAATATATTGACATATTGTTCTAAATTAAAATAATAAACGAACAATTTATAGATTATACCTATTTTAGTTTTAATAGAACATAGTAGTTCTCAAAAGTGACAGGTGAAAAACAAAAACCAGCAAATTCAGTTTTCGAAAAAATCTATTTTGTTTTCTTAGTGTAACTTTAAAAAAATAAACGAATATAGATGACATTTTAACTGAATGTTAATATTAGCAATTTCTATGCACCGTGAAAATTTAATACAAGGTCCCTTATAACTTATAAGTTGTTATATTAACATTTGGCAGTTAATAATTATTAATGATGTATAGGTATGATTATTTTATAAGTATTTAAAGTTCAAATGTTAATAACATTTATCAAAATATCGAGTATAGTTAAAAATGATAATATGTTCAACTTTTATAGCTAATGATTGAAGATTTAAGATAAGAATTTTCATAGATGATTCATAAAGTAACCAAAAATTCTAAAAAATATATAAACATTTATTTTTTACTGACATTTTAAGTTCGAATTTGGATGTAATTACATATTAAAACCAAGAATAATGATTTTAGTTATTTTTTGTTATTTAAAATTATTATTTATGGGTAAAATATTATTCTATATTAAAAAAAAGGTAGGCAAGTGGGTGTCGCTCTGCTGTACAGAAGTTTACAAATGGATCACTGTAATGGATGGTGTTAAATTTGAATTCAATGATATAATATCATTATATAAGAAAAACAATTCTGAGCGAAAACGGTCAGTCAGCCTATGATATTACCAAGTATATTTAATGATATTATTGTGAATAAAGTAATTTATATATAAACTATTAAGTGGAGCCTTGTTTTCAATTTTCAATCCTTAGCTATAAAAGTTGAAATTTTATAAATTTTTAACTACAAAATAATTATTAAATTATAAATTTGATAAATGTTGTCAAAATATGAACTTTAAATGCTTATAAAAAAAAAATGTGCCTATGTATTTTTAATATTTTTCAACTGCTATTAGAACGATATATCAGGAGCCTTATATTGAATTTTCACCGTTTTTTACCCAACAAATAAAATTTTATTGTTATTTATGGAAAAAAAACTAAAAAAATTGAAAACTGACTATGTCCGTAAACAGCTCAAAAAGAGTCATACCTACGCTCATTTGTTTTAGAGTTACACTAGAAACCAAAACCGATTTTCTCGAAAATAGATTTTGCGTAAAAATTCCCGTTTTTCCTTAACTTTTATTTTGTTTTTCACGTCACTTTTGAAAACTACTGATAAATTTTTACTTTTGACCCCCCCAAAGTACCAACTAGATTCACTTTCCTATCAGAAAAGTTACTATTGAAGAAAATCCAAGCACTTTTACTGTCCTAAAAGGTGATGACAGACAAAAAAAAAAATTTAAAAAAACACACATCATTGTAAAATCAATACATTCATTGCTTCGTTCAGAATCTAAAATAATATAGTATAATATTCTTTTAAAACTAAATTCATTTTTGTTTATCTCGTGGATTTCCTCTGGTGACTGATATTGTTACCAATTCATCGTCCGACGTCCATACTAATGGAAGTATAAGTATGTAAATATTAATTTAAATCAATAAATTGTTTATAGTTTTATCGCATTAGCTCTGCTATATAATATAGGTACGTCAATGCATCTAAGTATTTTATCAATTATCTATATACTAGATATTTCGCTATACATTTTTAAATGTTTGATACTTTTTAATAATTCTTTTTTTATACTAGCTAGCGTAAACATTAACATTTATTAACGATGAGTTAAGAACATAAATTACTACATTATATAAGTACTAATAATATATATTTAATATTCATGTAAAAAAATTACATCTGCTGAAGATAAGTACCTATTATAAATTTATTGTTATACCTACGACGTGTCACCGGCGTACCAGCTCGTTAAGTATATAGTCCTGAAAAGCCATTTAAATCTACACTGCCATGGCCAGAATTTTTTTTCGGGGCGCGGGCTCTTAATTGTTTTTGTTTTATTACACGCACCTACTTTTTAAAAATTAGTGGTCAAATTCTTCATCTTACTTAACATACTATTCAAACTGATCTAACTTCCCCAACAGCAGAAGTTAAAATAATAATGCTTCGATTTTCAACTTCAGTATCTTGTTCGATGGGAAAGTGAATCTAATTGGTGGATTTCAAAATTTAAAATTTATAGTTTTCAAAAGCACTGAGATGAACAAAAAAAAAAAATTAAAAAAACGAGAAGTATTACGCAAAATCGGTTTTCCACAAAATCGATTTTGGTTTTAACTCTATAACAAATGACCGTAGATATATGAAATTTGCACTGAATATATTGGCATTAGCCATACACCATACAATTTTAAAATGTAATAATATATTTACATAACTATACATATATATATTGTATATTATTTATATAATAGATTTTAATATTTTAACTGTTTTTTAGCTATTTACGGACATTTAAATAAAATTTTTTTTATTTTTTTTTTCTATAAATGTCAATAAATTTTATTTGTTGGGTCAAAAAGCGTAAAAAATTAATAGAAAGCTCCTGATATATTGTTACAATAGTAGTTGAAAAATATTAAAAATACATAGATATAAGTAAAATTTTTTTTATAAGCATTTTTAGTTCAATTTTTGACAACATTAATCAAATTTAAAATTTAGTATTTATTTTGTAGTATAAATTTATAAAATGTTCAACTTTTACAGCAAAGGATTGAAAATGTAAAATAAGGTTCCTTCTGTAACCAAAAAATGACAAAAATATAAAAGCACAATTTTTTTTTATAGTTATTTTATGTTCAAATTTGAACGGAATTACATATTAAATAACCAAGAATAACGATTTTAGTCATTTTGTTGTAATTTTATAATATTAGGTACTTAATTCAACTTACCGGCTACCATAATTATAATAAGTAATAACAATATAAATATAATATAAAATATCCATACCTACTGACAAACCGTCTTCGTTTAGAATCGTTTTTCGTATACGCTGATATTATATCATAATAATTTAATACCATCCATTATACAGTGGCCCACTAGTAGGCTACTGTACACAGGCACGGCGCCAAGGGGGGGGGGCAATATGGGGCTCTAGCCCTCCCAGAAAACAGTTCAGCCTCTTCTCTATCCCCTTCCCCCCACTGAAAAATATGTACGATATAATAAAGTTATAAAACATTATTTTTAAAAGAGCTACATCAAAGAATTTATGAAATATACTTTTTCAAAATTTTTAATTTATGGAAATACTTTCATATTTTCGAAGATGTGTTTTAAGTTTTTATCGTTATAAAAACTGGTATAATAATACGGGCGTGCGCAGCATTTCAATGTGTCAACATACAACGCCCATACAGTCTAATAGAAAATATTTATATTTTATTTAAATAACCTCAGTATTTGTTGAAAAAACCTGAGCCCATGTAAAAAAAATATTTGCCTCACTCTGCCCCCCCCCCCTTGGAAACAAATTCTAGTGCCGTGCCTGAGTCTGCATAGCAGAGTGACATCTACTTAACCACTTTTTTAATCTATTTATATCTATTTAATATCTAAATTGACTGCATTAAATAATTACACCGTAATTTTTACCCAGAAGTTTGGCCTATACCTATATTAAACTGTTTTTAGACTATATAAAAATGTATTTTATCAATATTTTTTGATTCAGTAAGCAGTATAGCGATTTTTGGGTCTAACTGAGAAATTCACCCCCATGCAGCTTAATTTTTTTTTCTTTACTATTCAGACAGTGGAATTAATGTTTTACACATGTATACCAGCTAGGTACTTCATACAATATTATTATGTTGCCCGTAGTCCTATTTCTGCTATAAATTGTAAATCGTCTGTATAGACTGTAGTTGATACTTAAGCGTCAAGATTGTCTGCTAGTTTTCGATTTTTTGAGTAAGTTACTAGTTAGTAGATGTTTATAGTAAATAGTGATACATTCGTATTAAAATGTATAACATAAATTAAATATATTCATATAAAATTATATAAATATTAAAATATTTATTATATTATATAAATGAATATCTACATAGGTGAAAACTTTATATGAGACGAGACTGTATGATTGCTCGTAACACCGCAACAAATTACCTTATATAACTACTATAGGGAACGGATTTTATTGTAAATAGGTGCATATATTTTTATTGTAATGATATATTTTTAATCTGATAAAACAATGTGTATGATTTAGATATTAAATCATTCTGATTGAAACAAACCCAAATTTACTTGACATATTTTTACTGTAAAGTAAACAAATACGTATTTTGTAGATATTTTAGTAATTTTTGATTTTTACGATTTTTTCAAGGATCCTCGATGACAACAAACATTATTAGTTCTGCTTTATCTAAACGGCATTTACGTATCGATGTGAAGCTATTAATACGCTGTTGATACCTTTAAGTCTAATAAGCATTGAAAGACTAAAATAACAAGATTAATCATCTTTGACAACGACCATTTGTCTACGCGTTATCTATATGGCATTTACGTACTTTTATGCTGGAATGCCGCTATAATATACGCTGTCAATAAGTACCTAACTAGATAAAATTTCAGTAGGTATTAATTATAATCATTGATTATGTCTAGATTCTAGTTCAGGTGGATTGTGGAATTTGTATTGTAGCTATATTATTTATTTGTCTTCGTACATCGAATTTGTGTCGTTTTTTAAATGACTGTATAAATGCCTAAAGTTGCAAGTTCATTAATAATAAGGTAGCGTAAGTAGGCAGTAAAAATAATTACGCCCGTCAGTGCCTATTTTAACGAGATACGGAACGTGGTTAGAATCCACTTAATATTATTGCGAACATTTAGAAAACATTAAACAAATAATTTCATAGCTGAGCCTACCTATATAATATAAAGCAAATAAATTAAAAATATTATTAGCTGAACTTAAATTCTGAGTGTGTGACTCAAATGTATTATATAAATTACCTAGTGAATATACATCGTATAATATGTAAATTGTAAATAAGTTACAAGCTTATAAGTCATAACTAATAAATTTAAATGTACTTAAGTTTAGGTATCAATTTTATAATAATTACACTATAGAATATCGGTAATCCAGTAGATATTAGACCAGAGGACTGCTGATAAATGAAAACTCCGAATTATTAGTTTCATAAAAAAATTTTTACTTATTGCAAAACCTTAATAACTGACTCTGTGGCATTTTAATTTAACACGTAATACAGCACAATAACTAAACAATACACGTTAATGTTAACTGAATACAAATAAAATCTCTCATCGGTTCATTCGCACTTAAATCAGTTAGTTTTATCGTTTATGATAATAATTTTATAGGTATAATACCGAAAAAAGACCAGATTGGTCGTATTGATTCATCGCATGGTCGGATTACCGAGGGTCTACTGTATCTATATAATGTCCAATTATTGTGGTACAATTATTTTTTTTTTTTTTTTTTATATAGTATATTTACAATCCATACAACAGACAAGGTACCTATAGGCTATAATAAGTGTGGTGACATAAAATAACATTAACAAGAATAGTAAGGCTCCCAGCAGTGCCACCTGACCAGAAATAAATAAATAATTTTTTTAATACTAACATTTAAGACTTTATTCTGACGCCACACCCGCTGTGTTGTAAATTGCAATACATTGGTACCCACAACGACAGATTTTATTTAAGTAGAAATAATAAAAATGTTCTGTTGTTAGCTTTAATAAGTTTAATATAATAGTGAATTGATATTACCATATATTACCAAACTTAAAGATAACAACACTATTAATTGTTAATTGTTTAAAAATATAAGATTATATTCAAACCTGACAATAATAAAGTGTAGGAATTGTTCAATTGTTGTAACTAATTCATAAATCATAATTGTATTGAAAAATATACATTATTGTATAGGTGGGTTGGTAGGTAATTTAAAAGTTGCCTTTAATAAAGATTGTGATTTAAAAAAAATACCTAATTATAATAATAAAAAAAAAATAACACAAATTAAATTAATAAATATAAATAAAGTTACAAATTAATTTGTATTTTTTAAATATTATAGGTTCAAGGTAATGCTAAATCATCTACTATAATTTATAAAGTATTCTTAGAATATGTTAATTTTTAAGATGAAAATTAATAATAATAAGTTTAAGTACTATTAAAAAAATAAAAACGGTGGTGAGTTGAGTTTGGTTATTATAAAATTTGTCTAAAACTATATGAGATTATAATACTTCTTCAAATTTGTTGGCGATTTTTTTAAAATCTAAGATGCCTATAATATCAGTAGTAGCCCATCAAATCTTAATTAATAAATAAATATTATATCCTGTTAATCAATAAATTACTAGCTACAACTCCGGCCATCCAGTTGTACTCTATACTGTAGACATTTCTGATCAACATCTAATGCATGAGTCTTATTTTTTAGTTGCTCGTCTAGTATATTTATTTGTTCAATAAGAATATTATGCAAAGCCCTGTAAAAATAAATAAATAGGTAATCAAAACATGAAATTTACTATGCATTAGCATTTAGTATATTATACAAATGTGTTTTACTTTGTTTTATTTAGCTTATCGTTCAACATTTTGATGGTATTATCAAGTTCAAATTTTTCTTCATGCAAACCAATAGTAGTTTTATCAAGGCACATTTCAACACCAGCCCTATATAATCTTTCTTCGCACCGTGTCTCAACTAACATTTTAGGATTCAATTTTCTAATCAAAGCGTTTTCTAATTTTTCAATTTCTTTCAAAAATTTATCCTTGTCTGTTAACATCTACAAATAATCATTACCTACATCACAAATATCACAATAATTTTATTTTTTATTAATTTCCTTACGTTCCATTTTTGCCATTCTAATTCATTCTTAATTCTTTCTGTATCATAAATACGCCTTCTGAGACCATAATTTACTTTGTCATTTTGAGCAAGCAGATCATTCATAGTTTTATTTTGTGGCACGAACATAGTTTCACGTAATTTTGTTGAACTAATTAATTCATTCTCAATCGTCTGTTTTATATTAATGCACTGTTGGAGCCATTTTTCATATGTATTGAAACTACAGTTTTATAATTTAAAATAATAAGTATTATATTAAATTAATTATTCATGTGTATATATAGGATAGATATTAGAGGTAACAGGTAATGAATACTGGGAATTGGCAAAGTTACAAATTTATTTTAATTAGTTTTCATTTGTTTTCAAGTTTAGTTAGTTTTAAAAATTGTATACCTAATACCACAGAAGTACAGAACCTAATACCTATTAACTCATCTTAAACAAATTAGACAAATTAAACAAATTAATAAAATATTCATATAAAAACCAAAATCCATTAATACATAGAGTAAAGATTTAATTAAACATATTATAATCAGTGGCCAGTGTAAAAACCATCAATAAAGTAAAAAATATTTGAACAATAGAAAAAAAAAATAATAATAACTAAACATATTTTTATCACAATCAAACGATAAGAACAACATTATTTGCAAATTTTAATTTCTTTTGTTATATTGCCAATTACAAAAGTGAAAAAACTTACTGCTTGAAAATTAACTAATTTAACATATGAATTAATATTGTTATTACTTTAATTAGCAGTTGGCGTACAATAATTGAACCTATTGCTAAAGTTTAGTTAAAATGTATGGACAAATTATATTTAATTGTTGATACCCAATCTTGTAGATTTATTAGTAATTGATTATTAACTGTTTGTTGTTTTTGAAACAACCCATTAATAAATAATAGTTTATAAAAAGATAATTAGCTTCAACATAATGAAATATTCAAACTAAACTCCCAGAAATGTAACAACAATATTATAAGTTTTGGAAACTTACTCTTTTGGAACTCTTAGTGGATCTGGTTTGAGGGAGATATTGTTTGAATCTTTAGTCATTTCTAACAACTCACTATCTATGTTTATTGTATTATTCTTTTTGTCTAAGTCTTCGGCCACATTAATTTCCAACTCTTCTAACTTATTAATCTTTTCCCATGCAATTTGGCATACTCCAACTAACAAGTTTTTCAGTTTTTCCAAAGTGTGTTGTTCCTAAACAAAATCTTGATGTTTTAATATATTAAACATCACTTAATACTTATTATAATTGCGCAATACAACTAAACAAAAACAATGCATACTTTTTTTAATTCAATAGATGCAATATCATGGCACAAATCTGCACCACCTCTTTCATCTCTTATACTTAGGCAATGATTTGTAACAGTAAAGTTCAAATTTAGAAATTCTATACATTTTTCAGTTTTTTCTTTTTCGATTTTCAAATCTTTAATTTCTTTTTGTAAGTTTTTATAACCTAATTCAATCAGATTTTTCCAGCGCGTTATTTCAATGCGTCTAAAAATATAAAAGTTATTCGTCTATTTCACTGTTTTAAATAAAGTAAAAATCATAGGGTACTTACCTGTCAAAGAACTTAGAATTTGTACGATGTGTACCCCAATAAGTAGTGACATCTGTATCATTCCTTAACCTCTGAGATTCATTTCCCAATACAAATGCATGACGCCTATGCTCATCACAAGATTCTTTTAATTCCGTTATTTTGTAATACCAATCAGACTCTGCTACTTTGGGCACAGGCTTCTCAAAGGTAACTATAGACATTGTATTTTGTTTAAATATTCCCAAACCAAAAACTTAAATACCAGAAATATAATAAAACAAAACCAAATATCTATAAGTAGAATGAATTATTATAAACTCAATGGTATTATCCAGATAGGTACTACAATATGTAGTTTAATTATTGTTAGAAATAAAATTCAGAAACAATAATTTATTTTGTTAGTTAAACTATTGATCAGATAAAACTTTTAAGTATAATTTGTGTTATTGAACAGTGAACACACAAGTAATATACTAGTATATACTAATTATTACCCAATATTAGTTACTATAGCAACAGCCAACAGTTCATGAGACAAGAAACAAATACAATATTTCAGAACAAAGCTGAGCATCTGACAGCCATTGGGATTTGACTTCCAACCAAACATGGATATCAAGTTTCAAAACAAAAAAAAGTGGCAAGTGGGTACCGCTTTGCAGTACAGAAGGTGTCTACTGACTAGCATAGACAACAGACATAATAGAACTCTATTATATGTCTATGGTATCTAAAGGAGTCACTGTAATGGATGTTTGAATTTGAATTCAATGACGTAAAATCATTGTATACGAAAAACGATATTGAACAAAGATAGTCCATCAGTCTATATTACTAAATATATTTTATAATATTAATGATATTAAAGAATTTATTTTACTGTTCGACATATTTAATAATACAGTAAGTAGGTTCAATTAATTTTTTCTGAAAAAATTTCATTTGAAAACATCAGTGTGTATAAAATATAATATGTATTTTACAATTTTCATTATTATTTATAATTAAAATATATATCTTAGTACAAAATGCTGTCAAAGTTAATGAAAAACAGTCTTAATAAAATGTATTATGTAAAATCTAATATACCATGGAAAAAAAATATGTATACAATTTTATTACTTAAACAAAATTGAACTTATAAAATTCCATCTTAAATAAGATCAAAATTATATGTTATAAAGGTTTAAATAAAAATATAAAATGTATATCAGTCTTAATTATAATTTTCATGTTTGAGAATCAGTTTTAAACATAATATAAGCTTAAACTACAGATTTAGTCTTTTATGAACACTTAATTGATACATAAAAAGTAAAAAAGTAAAAATACAATTCAAATTGTGGTTAAGAGATACAAATTAACTGTGTAGATTAAACATTAAAAAATTGTATTATCATATTATATTAGTTAGTGTATACTATGTAAAATTTAGTCTTTGAAAGAAATTTAGTTTTCCAATTTATAAAATACAAACTTAAGCCAATGAGATATAGTTTAGACTAGAATAATAATTTTTTTTTATAGTCGATCAAAAGTTAAATTTATATTACAACAAAAATAATTGTGTAACTAATAAGGTAAAATAAGTCTTATATTTCAATATTTGGATTAATTTTATATTAATTTTAATAAAATATACATTATTGTATTCCCACAATAAGTATATGCATATTATTTGAAATAAAATGAATTACACAATATAGGTACTTATTATTATCTAAAAATAAATCCCATTTGGTTCAATAGTTGGTCATATTATTGTATTATCATATTAACACATAATCATTTAAAGCAACTCAATGGGTTCATCATGCTTACGATTAGTTAAAAGAATTTCTGGCACATCTTCATCATGACAAGTTTCTGGGCTATATTGGTTTTTCTTAGATATTTCTTTTATGTATGGGTATAGTGAATGCAAAAAGAATAATAAATGTAATAGATTTTTCATAATGAACACTGAGGCATTTTGATTGAACACAATCCACATATACATCCGTATCCCCAAGAAAGGCATTTGAACTAACATTAAATGCATGAAATTATAACATACTGGTTGCGGAAGTCCCATTGGCTTGGTATCAACGTCAGGTTGAGATACATTATACAGTACCCATAATGGTAACATAAAGTTTAAAAAGGCTGTAATGTAGATCAAATACTCCAAGTACCCAATTTTAACGTCTGATGCTATGACTATCGATAATATTTCAACAGAATCAAAAATCTCAATGATACACGCATTTGTTGGCCATTTATCACGATCTACTTGCCGTCCAAAACATTCAGCACTTATCAACAAATAAAATACAATGCCGGAAACGCCAATAAGCAACTAAAAAAAAAACAAATGTAACATTTTCAAAATTATTAAAGATATGTCAATGTATCATATTATTATATTATAATAGCGTAATAGACTATAATCAATAGGTACTTTACCTTGAGCATTTGTGGTCCCATGAAATCATCGTTGGAGACCAATGAGAGGACATTGTTGGAGAAAATCATTACAATCTTGCTGAATAACGCGGTCACATACGTTGCCCAGGTGATACAGTTTAGGTATACGGGATACTTGGCTTTGCATTCAACTAGGTCTCCTGTCTTCTTACTACGTTCATATTTGTATTCTCTGTAACAGTTGAGGAACGTATGGTAGAACAACAATGTCAACACTATGTTGATCACCAGGAACAGTGTGTTTGGATATCTGGAGTACCATGTGTCTTGGAACACAATCATGACATAATAGTCCAGACAGAAGAATTGCAGTATCTGTAGGGTAAACAACGCCCCCGCGTCCAAAATGAAAATGGTTCGCGTTTTATTCATCTTCAAAATTGCCGAAGGAATCCAGTTTGTGCTGCTATGCCACCGATCGGACGGGCAATAGTATAGGAATCGTTGATACAGTCGTGATTTCCTAACAATGTCTAACAGTTCTGATGTTGAATTGTCGATTAACACTAGCCACCAGGTTTTAAATTAACAGAAGTGTGTCAATAGCAATGCGAGTTTCGGTTCGCATTATTTGGACCACTATTTTGAACAAGAAAAAGCACGATGATAAGTCATAAAACAGAATTTATCATATTATTATCATTATAATAGACAAAAGACATCAACGGGGAGACAACATAATGCTGACTGCAACCGTGAACAGACTACCGAGTACTGAGTCACAACTGACTGTATAATATACAGTACAAAGAATAGTATTATTCTTTATAGTTTATACTGTGACCGTAGATAGGTAACGGTACCTACACACCACATTACTACCACAGAACAATGCTACTATAGAGTACAGTATTGTTCTGTGTGTTCTGCGACAGTGACAACTACTGACCAATGACCATAGATAACATATAAAAACTGAGAAGTGGCAGTACCGAACGGAATATTATGACTTATTGTTTTATTGTTATTTGTTATTGTTAAATTGTGTATATTTTGCACATTAGGCATTTGTGCCTCGTAAGTTATAACTCATTAGTACTTTGCCCTCACTACAACACGATGTAAATAATATCGTTCACTACAATGTAGCGGTGTTTTGGAGGGTATACGCGGCAATAGCATAATAATATATAAATTACTGATTTAGCGTACCTATACCCTTAATACCCTCTTTGTATTTTATTTTATATTATAGAGATGCGCACCTTCAAAATTAATCGTGGATAAAAATAAAATAAAATACTAATTGCTTACGAAAAAAAAAATTTTAGATCCTGAGCGCCCCGACGAATGTTGATTTTACAATGGTATATGTTTTATTATTACTATTTTTTTTTTTTGTGTCTACACGATAAGTAGTCGAAATATTACTTCGATTTTCAACTTCAGTATTTTGTTTCATGGTTGATGGGAAAGTGAATCTAATTCCCAGTAGTTTTCACAAGCGCCGGGAATAACCTAAAAACAATTGAAGAAAAACGAAATTTAATTCGATTTTGATTTTTATTGTAACCCTGAAACAAATGACCGTAGATACATGACATTTTCACTGAATGTTTATATTAGCATTTTCTATACACGATAAAATTTTCAAAATATTTTGACTTGTTTTGAGCTGTTTATGGCCATATTTATTTTCCAATTTGTTTAGTTTTATTTTCTATGAATGCCAAATGTTTTCTATAAATAGTCACATGTTTTTTTTATAAGCATTCAAAGTTCAATTGTTGACATAACATCTAAAAATCATAAAAATGTGCAAATTATTTTGAGTAAGAAATTCATAAAAATTTTTCTTTTTAAATCTAAGGTATAAAAATATTTCTATGTTCACACTTTCATAGGTAATTTTTATTCTTTCCAGCGTCAAAAAAGTTCTTTCCGGTGTTGCTGTAATAACTGGCAAAGTTGCTAGAACTTTTATTAAAATGAAATATTTGGAAAAAAAATTGGTTACTATTTGATATGCTACGAGTATTTCAGATCATTTTAATATTGGTTTATCACACCATTTTCTTTTCCAAAATTTTGTAAAGAAATTCATTATAGTGTTTTATCTTTTTGTCATTTCAAACAAATTAATTAAAAATTAAATAAAAATTAGAAATTACAATTGTAATTATAACATGTAAATCGTAGACTAAATGACAACTAAAAGTTGAAAATGAATATTGCCCGTGAAAAAGTTTTAACTATTTTCATATACTATTAAGATAAGATTACTAAAATACTTAGAACTAGTTCCTTGTCAATCACACATATTCTGGTGGTTATGTATTATAATATTATCAATAAATCCGGTTGATAGACCCGAACATAATATTACAATATGGTTTTTATTTTAAGGGGATTCGATACCGTGATTTTCTGTTTTTGCTAACACACTCGCGACATAATATTTTTTAACGTGTTTTTTACCGAACATTCCAATTGATCTATTGAAGCGATAAGAATTCTGAAAACAGACTTGAATTCGTCAAGTCTACTTGAAATCGACTTTCCCACATTTTTAAAATTATCCCCCAAATTCCAGAAAACGTCATATTAAAAAAGAGTATTTAAACATTTTTGTATTTCAAGTTTTGGAGAAGTTAAAATAAAAAAAGCAAAATTGTGAGAAAGTCGATTTCAGGTAGACTTGGCGACGAATTCAAATCTGTTTTCAGAATTCTTATCACTTTATTAGATAAATTGATATGTTTGGCAAAGAATCCGTCTAAAATCCTATGTCGCCCGTGTGTTAGACAAAAACAGAAAATCACGGTATGGAATCCCCTTAATAAGTAAACATTTAATTTATAAATTGTAAATGAAAAAACCGTATTTATTAAAAAAAAGGTCAATTAACAATTTCTGTAAAGAAGGGAGTTTAATAAGTTTCTTAAATTTGTTATCTGTTTTAATGGCTGATTTCTAGCATAGTTCACAGTACATAATACATTTTAAAAAGTGCTGTGGAAGTAGTAATTTTACTGAAAGTAAGAAAAGGTAAATGCATAGTACATTAATACCTACCTAAAATAAGTTTTTTTAGAATAGAAAAATTACATTTTACTATTCTGCCAGTAAGGGAAGATGCTGAGAGGATATTCATGTAGAGAAAGCAGCATTACACAATTATCAGCAGAATCTTAAATTAATAGTTAAATAAAAATAACGAAAATCAACATTTATTTATGCTTATAAATAGCTCAAAAAGAGTCAAAATTATATGGTGTATGGACAATGTTAAAGCTCCCTATACACAATATGATCTGGACGGGCCGACAGATAGCCTGGCCAAACCAGGTATTGCGTACAGACGACACGCCCTCTGCACGACTTGGTCAGATGAATTTTAATTCTACTAGTGCAGTAGTGTTCTGGCCACTGCATGACGATTTGCTTTCGTTTGACCAGTTTCGTAATAACAAAGACAAATCACAATAAACAATGGCACCGGTGACACATCAAAAAATTGGAATTGCTCTTACAGCATTATCTTTAACATTTGAAGATGTAAAGAAAAAAAGAAGAATGTGGGTCAAAAAATGGCTAATAGACCGAAAGAAATTAAGCCACATAATTTTACTTAAAGAACTGGTTGGCGATGATTTTCGTAATTATTTAAGGATGGATTACGATTGTTTCAATGAATTATTAAATTTAGTGAGTCCATTGATCTCGAAACAAAACACCCATATGAGAGAAGCAGTCAGTGCTGAAGAACAACTTGTGGCCACACTTAGGTAATTGGCAACAGGTAGAGATTATGTCAATTTGAAATTTAATACAGCAATTTCACCACAATTGCTGTAAAAAATAATCCCAGAAACGTACAATGCTATTTTTAAAGTGCTGAGAACTTTTATAAAGGTAAGGTCAATAAATGTTCTATAAATGAATTAAAATGTTAAGTATTTACCTATTTTAGTTAAGCAATGAATATGGAGTTTTATTAATGCTGTAAATCTGTAAAAAAGACTACTGGACTAAAACCAAAATTTTTTATGAACGTATGAATTTTAAACTTTAACAAAATCACATAAAACAACAATTTTTGATATTTATTTCTATTCAAAATGTTCTAGTGAAAATGTCATGTATATATGTTTATTTTTTTAGAAGTACACCAAAAACCAAAATTGATTTTGTCAAAAAATGGTTTTGCGTAAAAACCATTAATTCCTTAAACTGTTTTTCCCGGTTTGAAAACTATTTGTATTGCCCCAAAAAATGATGGCAGACACACACAAAAAAAACATTGTAAAATCAATATATTCATTCAATCGAAAACTAATAGTTTTTCAAAGCTCTCAAATACAATTCAACTTCAATTTATAACGTCAATGAGTTGTTTATTAAAAAATTTTAAATAATAATGCAAGTATTGTATTATATTAAATCATCTTCACATCGAATAAATTCACCAATATCGGCTTGATTGAAACAAACTACAGATAGTGGATCTGTGTGCTTACATTCAGTAGTATTTTTTGCAGCAACACCAAAACCCTGAAATAAAATAAAATATTTAAATTGATTTAGTATATTTATGTACTTAAAAAAAAAAAAAAATGATTATTGCAGACACAATGTTTCATAAACATCACTACTTATATCAAATAAAATGTGAAATTTGAACTTCAAATTCATATTTTAAAGAATTTGAACAATTGTTAAATTAAATTTCTTTTTACAAAATAAACATCTATCCTTAGCTACAGTGGCTATTGGAATAATAATATTATTTAACAAAATTTAAGCTTTATCTAAAATCTATTATACATTAAATACAATGGTTTTTAGATTATACAATACAAATTAGATAGAATTAGGTATTTAAATAACTTAATTGAATAAGATCTAGGGGTTAGGACTAAGAATTTTATAGAGGTTGGTGGAGGATATTCTATTTTTAATAATATTATCCTGTTATTCACATAATATCTACATGGTAATATTGACAAATTTATATTATTAAGAGTTTTTTTCAAATATATGTGGTAAGGGCTATGTTCAATTCAAACTTCTTATATGGTATTTATTTTATGCATGTTAAGTTTAAGAGGACTTTAAAACTACATGTGTTGTTTTCATCTTACTAACACATAACATGGAAAATGTAATATTCAGAAGAATCTGTTTCACTCCATTATTATTAATATTTGAGTGAATTAACTAATTAACCCTAACCTATTGTCATATTTAAAGTTAAGAATATTATCTAAGGCTGGGATACTCAATTACGGCCCTTCAAAGTATTAAATAAAAATTAATTCACATTTATTTAAAAATGAACATATATAAATAAAATACAAAATAATATTTCTTCTTTTCCTATTGCTTATTGTCAATTACATAAATTGATACTTGTTAATCAGACATGAAAATGTGTCATAAAATAAATATCGTTATTAGTAATGGAAATAACATTATTTTTCACAAACAATAAGTTAACATTATATCCTTCACCAATAATAATTCAGTTTTAAAGTGAAATGGTCATTAAACTAAGTTAAACTGACAAATTTAGTTAAAAGTTTTTCTATAGGATAGAAGGTGAATTAATAAATTAGTCGTAGCTCATTTTTTCCATATCAAAGAAAAATAAAAACAAAAAATTTTGTCCTAAGTCACAATAAAAGTTGTTTAACGGATAACCTAAATAATAAATATGTATACCTACAGGCTACAAGTATACAAATCAATAAATATAACTTAAAATAATATTTTATAGATTATATAACTATATTTACCAAAGGAACATCACTCATTGAGAATACCAAAACTCCTTGGTATTGAGTAGTACTTTCTGTAATTCGCCCAAGACCAGATTTTAAAACATTATGACCATACAGAAATTGTTGTTCAGCGGCAGGTTTAATCCACATTTTATGCTAAAAGAACAATTAAGTATAGTAAAAGCAGTCCATATAGCAAATGAAAAAAAATTAAAAATACGTATTTATATTTTACCTGAGCATATGGAGCTAGATAATCTAAAGATGTTATATGTATTCTAAATTTTCCAGACTTGGTAAATTTTCCAAAACATGTGCCTATACTAATTATGTTATCAGGATTCATCATGGATCCCATATTTAATACTTTTTCAGATACATAATAAACTCGATCTTTCTTTTCGCGAAAACAGTATTTTCCATCTGAACGATCAATTAATAACTTTATATTTGAGCCAATGCTAAAATAAAGATAATAATAATAATAACATAAAAAAATACATACAAATTTAAAATTAATCCTTACTCATTTATGTTTTAACAAAGTATTAGTTAATATTTTTTTACTTACATGGCAGTGGAAAAAAATACCACAAGAATAAAAACCCATAAAAATAAAACTTCAGAAATACAATACTGTATTACCCCAACTATACTCCGGCCACTGAGAGAGCGCTACTCGGCGGTGACCAAAAGTCGTCCGATCTCGCGCATTCCTACCACTAAATCTGCCAGTACACTGGCTGCCGCCACCATCATTGCTACAACTATATGGTAGAGTGGGAGAAATTTGGGTATGAGAACGCGGAGGAATTTTGAATGCGCCAAAGAGTAGCGCTCTCTCGGTGGTTGGAGTATACCAAACATAGACTAGTGTGATAGAACATAATATTTTTGAACAATGAAAGATCCATTTTAATAAATATACAATAGACCCATAAATTGAATTTTCATTATCCAACTGTTTTACTTAATTATTAAAAGTTTACATATATTGTTGGGTGCCTACTTACATAGTTGCTAAATAAAAACTACTGTATAACAGGTATACAGTGTCCTTCATTGAGTAGATTCGTCTATTTTATTAAATTTACATTTAATAAAAAAATTTTGATTTCTTAAGAATTTGTTGAATTAAGTTAAAATAATGTTATTATTATGTTAGGTATAATTTGTAATTTTATTTTGGTTGGTGAGTTTTTTATGTAAGTATTTCTTCGATTTCATAAAAATAATATAGGAGAATTTATTTAAATAAACGAGTACAATAATCTAGTTATTAACAAACAGTTGGTTTTATATACAAAACAAACAATAGCAACATTTTTATTAGCAAGAACATTAACACTTGTGTTTTGTATTAAATTTTAAAAATGTAAATTTATTGAATGGTTAGGTGGGAAGTAAGCTTGATTTAAGCCTAAACTCACATTATACTTATAGAAAGACAGTCAATAAATTAATTCCAAAAACTAATTTGAATGAAAATATAATAATCAACATAACTAGCCTTTTAATATTGTTCTTAAAAAGAAAATACAGAGATAGAAAATTTAAATTGAAGTACGTTTTGCAAATCTATCTAATGAACAAATGCCATATAAATTTTTCTGACAAAAGTTCAAAACTATTTGTTTCGACAAGTTAGTTAGCTATAAAAATATGTATTTATACCAATGTTTTATATTTATATAATATATAAAAAGATTTCACCCAAGGTAATAATACAGTAAAATTAACTTCAGTCTTAAGCTATGCATTTATGTAAATAAATGAACTTACTATTTTGACAATTTTTCGAAAAATACTTTCATCCGGTCATCAGTTAATTGTTTCATTTTAACGCAGTGGCTATTTTCAAGGGGTAAAGAGTAGTTGGACAGAATTACAGAATAAACAGAAATGTTTTGACTAATTTGACTCAAAATTCAAAAGAATTTTACGTGCATTGTACAGTGTACACGCGGTAGATAAGTAGATTGATAATTCATGATAATAGTTTAGAGTAGTACCACTTAATTCCATGAAGACTCGAATTCTAGATGTTTTTTCACGTTGGCGTCACTGCTGGATCACCGGGATAAATCGTGGTATGACCAACAGTGCAACGCTTCTGGTTCGAGCGCGATTTTAACGCCATCTATGATCCATTCTCAAAAATATTAATACATTATACAATATTAATTAATTAATTAATTAATATATTATATTATAGGATACTTATTGTTATTTGTTCAGTGTTAATATGCATTCGTATTTCGTGCTAGTTGAAGTGAGACGAGTAGACGACCCATCACTGATCATCGTTAATCGTAAATCGTTACCTTTAAAAAAATAAAAATAATATCCTTGTACCTATCCATGATAGAAATAACTACTTATCAACTAGTTATTTGTATCATGCATTTAAATATTTAATAGATTACTGTTTTAATTTTTTATTAATTCTTTAATAACTTTTGCTTATATTTATATACTCAAATTAAATTAATTTTAAAAAAAAGTACATAATATACACTTTGTATGGATATAATTTAAAAGTACCTATTATTGAAAATAATAGTAAATTAAATATTATATTATCTAAGTGTGGTACACACTGAATATAAAATATACTACCTAGTAACATTGAGTATACAAAATATACCAATGCTAGTACCTATACTATAATACTATATAAATACACTAATCCGAGTAAACACTATCCGACTAATATGTAAATAGTTCAAATAATATAATTTATAAATGAATAAATAAATATATTATATATATTATAAATATAAATATATTTACCATGGGTGGAAAAGAGAATCTTTAGCTGAGATCTTTGGACAGAGAGAAATGGACAATTTATGAGTAGGTGTTGAAAGTCGCAGTATTCTCCACCGCAGTTGGGTAGGGGACAATACATACAACTGTTGAGTCCCAATTTAAACGAATGATGCGGTAGTAGGCTGTGACCCGTGCGTAGTCCGGTGAACTTAGTTATGGCAGCACGGCTCAACTTTAGGGATTGAAACCATGGTTGATTAGGAATGTTTTTAAATAAAGATCTATAACCAAAAGCATAAAACTCTAGTAGGGCGTCCCATACCTAACAATCAAATGTAATTAATTACGAATGTCATGCGGGATCATCATACGCGTTACTTAAAATCAATCATATTAAATTATTAACACTAATATAGGTTAAAAATAGGCTTCTTCGACGATATATTTTTAAATATCGATATCGTTTTGAATTGTGCGATATTGAATCGCGATATCGAAAAAAAATTTAAGTATCAATGTTCCGATATCGCTATGACTATCATAAATGCCAATACTCAAATACTCAATTGATTGGGTACTAGGTAGTAACTAGTGGGTATTATATTAACAATTAATTGTTTTGAAATATATTTTTTAAGAGCTTTGGCATGAAAATCAGTTTTCTTGATGTACATCGATTATCGATATATTTCGATTATCGATATATTACGATTATCGATACCTAAATTTCTGAAAAAAGTTCGCGGTATCGATATCGAATCGAAATATTGATATCGTTGAAGAAGCATAGTTTAAATTTAAAAGAAGATTTGGAGCGATTGAAAGCTTCAATCGCGATGGTGGAGGGGAAGGAAAATTTGCAAAAAAATTTACGGGCCTGTCCGGGATTTGAACCCGGGACCTCTCGCACCCGAAGCGAAAATCATACCCCTAGACCAACAGGCCGTGTTATTATTGATGTTAAAACTTTCTCTTTTAGATTGAATAGAATAGAACCATATTCCCATCAAGTGCAACGGTCACCGCCGACATCGTCCCATCTTTACCTAGATAGCTAAACGTGATATTATTCAGTGGCATGGCGAGCTATATTCACACAAGGAGCAAAGGTTTTATTCTACCCACCCACCCAATATTTTATGAGACATATACAAAAATTACATTAAATTAAATTATGTTTATTATTTACTTAACATTTATGTATAGGTACAATAACGATACATTCTCAAAACGATTGAAGTTAATAACATATAGCTTCTAGTTTATTATTTTCTTATTTAAGTTTTTTTTAAGATTCTGAGCGGAGCAAAACAATGTTGGTGTACGATTTTCTAATTCAGCATTTTTTTGTTGATAAGAAAGTGAATCTAGTTGGTATTTTTTTTTTTAAATAAAAATAAAAAAAATTGAGTAATTTTTAAAAACGTGATGAAAACTGAAAAAAGGTGGGTAAGTGGATGTCGCTCTGCCGTACAGTAGGTTAAAAGTGGGTCACTGTATAATGGATGGTACCTATTAAATTTGAATTAAATGATATAATATCATTGTGTACGAAAAACGATTCTGATCGTTGATGGTTTGTCAGTGTGGATATTTTATATTATATTTATATTGTTATTACTTATTACTTATTATTAATATGGTAGCCGGCAAGTTAAAGTAATATTATAAAATTACAACAAAATAACTAAATTCGTTACTATTGGTTACCTATTTAATATGTAATTTCCTCCAAATTTGAACATTTTATATTTTTGAGATTTTTGGTTACAGAATAACTTACTTATACGTGGAACCTTGTTGTAAGTTTTCAATCCTTAGCTATAAAAGTTGAACATTTTATAAATTTTCAACTACAAAATCATTTTTAAATTTTAAATTTGATAAATGTTGTCAAAAATCGAACTTTAAATGCTTATGTATTTTTACACTGCTATTTAAGCAATATATCAGGAGCTTTGTAATAAACTTTGACGATTTTTGGTCTAACAAATAAAATTGTGTTGAAAAAAATTTAAATTTTAAATTGCACGTAAACAGCTCAAACTAGTCAAAATATTTTGAAAATTTTATCAAGTATAGGAATTGATCAAATAAATACATGATATAAATTTCAAGAATCTACGGTTATTCGTTTTTGAATTACAACAAAATAAGAAAATCGCTATACATGATAATATAGTCGAGTGAATATCCAATGTTGTAAAAATTTGAACTTCAAACGCTCATAAAAATGTAATTTGACTTTGTTATAGACATTTTTTATAAAGGTAGATAGCCTTATATAGAGTTGTATTACATTTGAAAATCTTAGATTTAAAAAGAAAAATTTTTAACACTGTAGGGCGCATGTGGTTATTTTTAATAAAATAAAAATGATATAGTAATGTCAAAAAAAATAGCTTTTATTCAACTTAACTTCGAACACCGAAACATGACGAGTGAGTGTGTGGTGTACAACAAAACGTAGACAACTCGTTATCGGAGCGGTCGGTCGGGATCGGCGGATCGATGCATGCCGACCAACCGCGACAACGTATACAACTATAAATAATAATAATAATAATAATAATCGCCACAACACAAAATAATTTGCACATTTTCGTGAATTTTACGCTTTTTTTCAAAATTCGAACTTTAAATGCTTATGAAAAAAATTGTGGCTATGGATTTTTAATATTTTGCAAACGTCACTGGAACAATATATTAAGAGCTTTATATAAGATTTTCAAGTTTTTTTACCCAACAAATAAAATTTTATTGACATTCATAGGAAAAAAAAAATATAAAAAAATTGGAAACTGAAAATATCCGTAAACAGTTTAAAACAAATCAATATTTTTTGAAAATTATTGTGTTTATAAAATGCTTATATAAAGAACCAGTGAAATTTGAATATATCTACGGTCAATTGTTTAAGAGTTATATCAAAAACCAAAACCAATTTTGCGTAAAAATTCCCGTTTTTTCTTTATTTTTCCCTGCGCTTTCAAAAACTAATAGGCATTTTTAGATTTTAGACCCCCCAAAGTATTCATTTTCCTATCAGAAAAGATACCTAGTGTTGAAGAAAATCCAAGCATTTTTACTGTCCTAAAAGGTGATGACGGATACAAAAAAAAAAAAAAAAAAACTAAAAAAACTATAAAAAATAAAACACATATCATTGTAAAATCAATATACATTCATTGCTCCACTCAGAATCTAAAATAAGAATTTTTACGCAAAGCCAATTTTCAACAAAACCCATTTAAAATGAAATAATAACCGTATAGACAGGCAGGTACATAAAATTGTCTTACCGAATAAAGTCAAAATATTTTGATTATTTTTGAACTATTGATAGCTATACAAGCGATTTTTGTTTAATTGTTGTTGGTAAAAAAGTTTTCGGTAGGGCAATAAACTCGAAAATGTTATGAGACATTGGTACAGTTCCGCATAAGTTGATGATAGTGAAATTAAAAAAAAGTTGAGCGTAAGTCCTCAATAATTTTTTACGACCGTCTTAAGTTAGAATTTTGACAAAATTCATCAGTCTCGAAAATTTGCAAATTACTTTTCAGTTAGAAATTAATAAAACATTTTCAAATGTAAGTGATGAAAAGAAAATGACGAACAATTGCAAATTATTTATATTGTAGTTAAAAATGTATAAAATAATAAATTTTTTAGTTAAAGATTGAAAAATTAAAACATAGCTTTTCATAAGTAGTTGATATTGTAACCCATATCTCTAAAAATATATTTACACAGTTACTTTTATAAACATTTTAAGTTCAAATTTGAACAAGATTAGATATGTTTCTAAACGAAAAATAATGTTTTTAGTTATTTTTTGTAATTTATAAACTGGAACTCGTTCTTTCCAAACACTGATATTAACAGGGGGGGGGGGGTACCTTACTACCTACTCAGGTAGTTACTAGACAGTTGCCAGTTATAGCGTTTTCGATTTGTGTGCACTAAAATTGAACTGACACTACACTAGTGCACGGTGCACTATGCATACATGTCGATTCCGATCAGTAAAAAAACATTGGTAGCTGCTGATTCTCAATTCTAAAAAACTAAGAAATAGCAACAAGATGGTGCCTTTTTTAGATTCTGAGTGGAGCAATGGTTATATAATTGATTTTACATTTGAAATGTTTTTTATTTTTATACATGACATCGCCGAGGGGGACTCAGTAGCACAACTACGGGGATGCTAGGGGGCGCTTAAGCACCCCCATGTGCCACATGCTCCATGTCGTTGTAATTTAAAATATATAGATATATATTAGAATTTTTAAATATTAATGTTCTACCTATTCATATCTCACTAAAAGTTTGATAACAGGTCAATTCACTCTAATATAAAAACTGACCAGTGACTACAACCCTATTGAAACTAGCGAACGAAAATTTGTTATGCCGTACGTGTGTAAAACGAAGACAACACATTCGGGTGCGACGTGCTCTTAAATTTGAATTCAATTATAAATCATTGCATATTTGCATACGAAAATGATTCTGTGTGAAGACCGCACATCCATTACAGTGGGTCACTCACTCACTCGACACCTACTGTAAAAGAGCAGTACCTACCACAGATATATACTAATACATTGTATTAGTATATATCTGTGGTATCTAAACATTGACCACTTTCTCACCTTTTTTTATTTTGCTATTGCCTATTACAGTGGTTTTCAAACTTTTATTGAACGCGGCACACCGTGCCCCTCAAAAAATTTTCACGGCACACTGACCTTTTTTTTTGCACTGAATAATTAGATGATCAAAATTACATTGAATAATTAGAAATGTAAGGGTTGACGGGCTAACAAATTTTTATTAATTATATTTTTGTACGAATTGTTGAACTTTCCGAAAGACCGCGGCACACTCAGTGAATGCTCGCGACACACCAGTGTGCCGCGGCACCCAGTTTGAAAACCACTGGCCTATTAGGTAGTCTTGTTAAAAAAAAAAAATATTTCAACCATCATCTTTAACACACAAGTAAGTATACTGTATATTAATTGCAAAACATAACAATCAATATACCTAATTGTAATATTATATACATTTTTAAATTTCTAGGGTTATGAGAACCCACAATATTTTTAGACGTCATATACTCATATTCGTGTATTAAGTGATAACATTAAATTGAGTTCAGTTCATTATCTTAGTATTTTTGAATTGTAGTAACTATTTCGTAAAGACACGGATTAAGATATACCAGAGCTTGGACACGATTTAAGATAGATTTAAATCGTGGTTATGGCCAAATCGGGTGACTGTGGCCTCGAAAACGGTCTCCGCGGGGCCTGGTATACGTTATCAATTAAATATTTTATAAATTATTTTAAAAATGTTAAATAACAATATTATAATATTAAATTCATATTTCATGGCAAAATGTGACAATACTGACATATCATGTATAAAAAACTTTGAATAAATTAAAACGGTCGTCGACTTGTCGTCCGTGGCCAATGGATTGTTTCCATTTTTTAAAATATCGTAACAAATAGGGTACACGTTACCACGATTTAAGATAGAACACGTTATACAAATTTCTAGTTCAATAAGTATCCATTAAGACAGCGCTAGTAATACGAAAATGAAATTCCCTTACGAACTCCGCCTGTTGTATAACATTTCATGGTCAACCCCCTCAACCTTGTCGTGTCCAGTCCAGTATATAGTCCGTACTCACTACTCCGTGGTATAGACTTCACTACTACCACAAAATTCTGTGACCTATACACTTGCAGTTTTCCCTCAAAATTTGGAGTGATTTTTCAGCAAGCACTAATAGGACCACCCAACCACTAACAGTTCAATAGTTGTTAAAGTTTTCATTCAAAATTAAATGCATTTTTCACTCAGGACATCCAAATATTTTTATTCTTGTTGATACTCTTCTAGGAATACAGTTATGAGTTATACATAGTATTATGAAGCGAAGCCACAAAACCATGTAAAAAAACATAAGGAGCTAACTAACGGGAGCAAATAAACAAATAAACATCTAAAAAAATTTGCAGATTTGACTATTTAAATGTTAACAATTTAGCATTATAATATTACACATGATTATTATTTCAATTCATTGTTATTATTACGAATTAAAATAAAAAAAACAGTGTAAACAACCTTGCATATTCTTTAGGAGATTACTCAGCTAACCTCCACATGGTGTCTCCTGAATAATGCTAATAGGCCGAAGATACCTACTCAACTCAAACAACCTAAAAGATATTGGTCGGACTCAACTCCGATAACCCAAAAGTATTTATGGGACTCAATTCAATATCACCGACTATAAGTTATAATACCTAGTCTATGACAAAATTCCAAAAACGTAGTCGCCAGTACATAATTCACATGTTATTTCACAATGATCTTTGAGAATATTTAAAAAAAATATCTTTCCAAAATAATTAAATAACAAAATGATCGAGGAAGAAAATTGTTGTGTATTGGCATGTGTAGTTTTTAATTTAATATTTTATACTATATAATTTAGTGTTAAAATATAAAAATTATGTTTACAATAAGTGATTTTTTTAAAGGGTCGAGGAATGCTGAATCTAATATGTTAAGTTTGAGCTCATAAAAAAATGGGAACCACTGTTGTATGCTAAATTATATTAGGTATCTAAAATGATCAAGCTAAAAATATTTTATTAAAACCCCTAATTTATATAGGTAGTATATTATATAGTGTACACGTTATAAATACATTATAAAAATCATTCCATTAATATGAACTATACAAATATATAAAAAAATAAAATCAACAAGATATGGTCATATTAATATAGTTATTAACCTGTAAAGTATAACAAGGATATGCAGAAAACTATTAGCATAATATTATTAATATTTCATTAAAAATATATTTGAACACAGACAAATCTCATGAATGAAAAAAAATAAGATACAGTAAATAATAAATATGATGATTTCTTTCATCATTTAGGTTTTATACCGTGGATTTTTTTTACCCAAACCTCCAAACTTATTTCGTCTTGTAGTTCGTTTAATTACATTAATTTTATCATCGTCAGTTTCAGTATCTTCATTGACTTTAATTTGAACAATCTTTTGAACATTACTTACACCACTTGTATGAGCAATTTCTTCATTATTTTCTTCTTCTTCACTATCATTTTCCATCAGCCTCCTTTTAACTTTGCTACGACATCTAGCACTTCGTTTTGTTACCAACTGTAATGGTTCGATTTCATCTCCTGAGGATTCATTGGTAATATTTATAGGTGCTTTCTTTCTTACTGTATTTAAACCTTAATACAAATATAATAATTAAACAACTGATTAAAGATTAATATTTTAGATTTAAGTAATATTTACGTTTTCCAGGAGTTTTTTGGGTAAGCAGAACAGCAAAGTCCTCATCTTTTACAATTTTTTCAATCTTACTAGTTAATTCATTTAATATTTCTTTAGTGGCTGGTTTTGCCATTTTAGAATTTGCACTTATGAGTATATTAAAGTTATTGTAAACTCTAGGGTTTTTAAGTTTGTCAGTGTAGTAAGATAAATTGTCTAAGAGCTTAGTTAGGCTTTTGTCTGTATATTTAATAAGTGTCAAGCAATAAGATATATAATATTCTTGAATTATATTATCTGATTCTTTTAGTCTTATACATAATTTGTCAACTAAAGATTCAATTTGGCGTTCTTTGTTAATAAGTGGAAGTAAAAATCTAAAAAGTAAAAAGCATAATAGTATATTTGTTTATATACATACACATATGTTTCAAACATATGTATATATTATAATATATAAATATATTTACTTAATGATTGACTGAAAATCAGTTTCTGGTACCAAATCATCAGGGTTGGACAAGGTTGAAATAATATCAGATAAGACATTGTAAAGAGTGTTTCCTTTTTCTGCAATAACCCCGAAAAATTGTTTTGCAATGTCTGTAAGTAATCAGTATAATTAGTTTAAATAATAGTCAAACATCTAAGCATTTTATAAACATACAATTAATATTTTGTTCTTCATCAACAAGCAGTTTGGCAATACCAGCAATTTGTCCTCTAACTTTAATCATTTCTTGACGTATAAGGTCTACAATAGTGATTAAAGTACTGAAGCGAACCTGATTACATTTGTCATGTAACCTTAAATGTGTACAATTGAAAATTAAAATATTATTAAAACGATTATAGTTAAATTTGGTTATTTTAAAAGATTTTATTATTATTTAGTATTACTTTGCATAAAGTTTATCAGTACAAGGTTCCATCAAATTTGGGTGCCTGAAAACCAACCAGCCAAATCCAGATACGAGATCAATAGCTGTTTCCAAGTTATCTGCATTTGCGATTAGATTTAGAAACATCTATATTAAAATTATATATTTTTAATGTTATTTTAATACCTACAAATTATTTAAAAAAAAAAAACCAAACCGGTAAGTGTTTGTGACAAAATGAAGTAGAAATCAACATAAACTTCATCAAAGAAATAATACTATTTGTCTTCAAATCTAAATCTTTTGAACTACATGCATTTATTAATATATGTTTTCTGTAGAAAAGTATAAGTTAAAAATTAAAAAATATAATATACATTAAATTATAAATTAAAAATAATAAACATATTAAATTCTTACGAAAAGTGAGAAAAAATTCCATTTCCATTTAAAAGTTGTTTATCACATATTTGTCGGATTCGATCATTTATAGCCTCTATTTCAGCTGCTTCAGAATCATGTACATTCTATAAAAAAAAATGTGTATAGAGCAAAAGTAATAATACAATAATTTTTTTTATACTTCATCTTCTTTAGATTTGTCCATTTTTAATTTTTTAGTTTGGTATTTTTCTCTCACTTTTTGTATTAACTCCTTTGCAATATAATTTTCTAAATGATCATACTGTCTAAAAAATAATAATTAATGTTTAAATAACAAATAGAAATTAATGTATAGTATTATGTATTAATAGTAGGAAAATAATAATTTTACTGTAATGCAATGTGACCAATGATAAAAATAAATTTTGCAAGCATTTTAGTATTTAACAGAACATCGTTTTCATTCTTCTGAGAGGAACCTAAAAAATAATTTCTTCATATAATTAAGTGATAGTATGTTTAAAATATGTTTGTAATAAATAGTGGTTTAAAAGAAAAAAAATAACATTTTTCTTAAAAGTGTAAAAAGAATAAGTTAGTACTTCAAATTATACATTATTTGCTTACCATCTTTGTTATTTAACATAGAATTATACAATTGTTCAATCAATGTCATACAAGTTGCATCTGGTTGAGATGTCAACTAAAACATAAATACAATTACAGTATCCTGTTTTTCTTTATTATAGATAACATGAATAACTCACTCTGTAAATTATGTTAACGGCATTTGAAGCAACATCATTGAATATTTGAACTTCAGATTCATCAAAACATATTTGTATTACACTAAATACTCTTTTAACTAGTTCATGATTGTCAGTGAATCTGGTCATATATTTAAAATGTTATATATTTATTAAAATAAAATTATAAAGTTAATTACCTTTTAAAATATTCTTGAGTAATTGGTTCCAATATTTGACAATTATAAATAAATAATTGAAAGTCATCACAAAATCCATACTGGAGAATAGATTCTAAATTCCCCATTGCAATAGAAGGCTGTGCGCTGAAATAAAACAGTAAAAAGTATTTTAAAATTTACAATACAATAATTAATATTAAAAATATGAATAGTTTTTTTTTTTTTTTTTTTTTTAATTGATCTTTAAGCCCGGCTACTATGGCCATTAGCTGATTGTGTAATTTTTTTTTTTTATGATTGTTGGTAGTAGGGTTTGTAACGGTAGGGATTGTACACGTGTGTGTTGTTTTGAATTTCTAGTGGGGCACCCGTAGGTTTCTGCCATGCCCCGGTGGGGGGATGGCGGCACTTGTTCTCCGGACACCGTGACTGCCCGGAGAAAAATGCCGCCCGGTGATCGAACCCGAACCGGCTGTGCCGAAGTCGACGCGTTGACCACTCGGCCACCTCGTCCCCCATATGAATAGTTTGAAAATACTTAAATTTAACATTTAGACTTTTAAGTAAAAAATAATGAATCAAGATTATAATCATTACGAAATTGTTTTCCTTAGAATAACAAAATATGGAATAATTAAAGAATATATTAAATAAATTCATAATCGTAATAAATAAATAGTACTAAAACATATGGTTAATTGTTAATTATGTTTGTTCTTTACAGTACACCTTGGGATAAAGAAGACATAAATAATATTGAAATATATTAACATCTACTTAATTTTTTTTTTTTAAAAACTAAATATTATTAATATTTAAATGTTAATCAGCAGAACCTAGATTAGCCGAACAAATTGGGAACGTACCAAGTTTGGATATTTTAAAGAATTTTTAATATGTTATAATAATTATTATGCACATACATAATATTATATATTTATAATCATTATAATTATTTATTACTAGTTGATCTCGTGCACTTTGTTGCCCGGCAACCAATAATTATTATTATAATAGCTTCAAAACCCATGGCAACCATTTATGAACAAAAATTTCCATCGAAAATCTCAAAATCCCTGTTCGAGCACCTCCTTGGGGTTGGTCCTCCCAATTTTAAATTAGCCTATCTTCTGCCCAGAGGTCTAATCTATCTATATATATAAAAGTAGCTAATTCTGTGCACCTTGTTGCCCATTAAAAATGTAAAATCTATGTGAATAATATGTTTTACATACTACCATAGCAACCATTTATATATAAAAAATTCCATCGGAAATCTCAAAATAATATATAAATGGTTGCCATGGTAATATGGACAGACAAGACAGCCATAGATTAGACAGATAGATTATTATTATTAATAAAAAAATGATTATATTATGTATATACATGATTTATTTACATGTAGCCATGTGAGAGCGCTACAATGTGTAATGAAATTCAGATAGGTCAATTATAATAGAGAGTTTATGTAACAGAGTTTCAAATAATTGAGATTCTACTGTATATACAATTGAATGTATATTTGCACGGGGCTTATAAACTTTAAAGTGCAGAACCTATTAACACCAAATTTTGTAGACATAATCCTTGAGACTCGAGGAGTGTACTTAGCTTTGTTTTTCAACCCATATAGTCATGAAGGTTGCTATTAGGTGACTCACACTTGAATTTCATTTTTGTAATGGTTATATCACCACCACCACCAGAAAAAAATTTCTTTAAGTGCAGCACAACATTTGCCAGTTTAGGTAGTATTATTATGTAAATACACCATATAACTTTTAATTTAGTCAATATAAGGTTTTATCCAACAGGATAGCATATTATTTTAAAGTCAACTATTCAATATTATATTTTTTAACACCCTTTCATAAATATAATTGTCATAAAAAGTTAATCTATAACATAAAAAAAAGTTAAGTTAAAAGCTTTAAATATTTTAACTTTATTATTACACTATGATATACAAAATATGTAATTAAATTATATTAATGATACCTGGCCAGCAACGACAAAATAAGAGCAGCAACTATTCGATCTTCATCATTAATATCTTTAGATTTAGTCAACCATGCCCATAACACCATAATGCATTCATCATCTAGTGTTTTATTTTTTATCCATTCATTTAGTAAAGCTTTAAATGCTCTTCTATTAGTTACATTTAAAGTTTTTATTAAACATATAAGTCTGGTCATAATCTAAAAATAAATAATCATAGAACATTATTGTTGCAAAAATTAAACCAATATTATGTTTTTATTACAGTTACAGGTCGTGTAGTAGGTGAGTCCTTGTCTTCTTCAATTTTCAAATATATTGCTTTATACGAATTCATCATAGCTTCTTTAATATTGGAATCAGATGAAAATATTAATGTGAGCATAGCGTCAACACCTGACTGACAATGAGGTATACCAAATTTATAAGCTGTGGTAAAAAAGTCAATAGCTTCTAATGACTCAGATGAAGTATTCCCAAACATCAATTGACTTATAGTATTTAATGCGTTTTTAATAGTGTGTAAATACTCGGCACAATCCTAAAATAAAATTATTAACTTAGTAGACAATTTCTTAAAATTTAAGTAAAATAATATATTAGAAAATAGAAATTTTTATCTAGATAATTCTTAATATTCCCTATTTCATAAGCGATTGATTTAGTTTCTATTATTTAAGTTCAAACAAGACACAAAACGCGTCAACAAGGAGTATGCACATTGAACACATACAATGTAAAATGAAACGTGCACATATATTCCTAAATTAAAAATAGGAACATTGTTTAACTAGAACAATTTATTAATAAACTCATGATTATAATGTAAATTTTCACAGCTTATTTGGGTGATAAAACTGGATAATTGCAAGGCTGGGCATTAACGAGTTAAAAAGTTAATTTAATTTTAACTTTTTAATTTAACTTGTTACTTTTGGCTTTTCATTAACTTAACTGTTAACTTACTAAATTTCTTTCTTTTTAACGAGTTAATTTTTCATTTTAAGAAGTAAGTCAAGTTAATTTATTTTGTTTTTAATTTTATAATATTTCATCATTTCAGTCTATTTCGTTTTCATGTCAAAAAATATGTATCGTAAATTGCTTAAAGTTAAAAATGTATATCATTCGAACCTAACTTATATGGAAATACTGTATGAAGTATTAACACTATATCCTATAATTTAGTTTTGGGTTGGAAAAAAATTAAGTACGCTAGCGTTGTATAAACAAATTAACTTTTTTTTGTGAACAAAAAAAACTTTAAAAAGTGAACAAAAAGTGTGTATTAACTTTTAACTTAACTGAGTTAACCTATAGTTAAATTAACTTTTTGTCATTGGTGCATATTAATTTAACTTAACTGAGTTAAAAAAAATCATTAACTTGCCCAGCCTTGGATAATTGCGACAATGTTATTGAGTATATTATATAAATTATGAATAATAATGGGAATCCGTCAATATTAATTTTCTAATGTTATTTTAGGTGTTAGAGAAAATTTTTGTCACGGTTAAAGTCATGGTGTTTACTGTTTATGTTAAATGTTTGATATTCAGTCCATCAGTCGTTAATCTTATAGTAATTCTTTTCTTGGGAGACGGAGTGGCCAAGTGGACTAAGGTGTCGGTTGCAACACGCATGTTGCCGGTTTGAACCCGGTTTCTCAAAAGTATACTAAGCATACTAATCTAGCCATAAAATCTAAAAAAAATTAACAGACTGTTTTTTTTTATAGATAGTTTAATTTAAAATTTGTGACGAAAGACTAACAATATTAATTATTTTATTTTAATTTAAAAATATTATTTATGTACATGGAAGTTTTGAAGTACATTATTATAGATTATACACAAAAGGACTTTTTCAAATGGAATGTTTTTGGCAAAAATTAGTGCAACCTACTTGATGAGTACAATTACTAATAGTAAAATAAATTACTTTAATATCAATAACATACAATATACATAGTAATATAGACCCACTTGCCCACCTTTATTAAATTAAATTCATGGGACATAACACCAACTTGTCCATTATTTTCTTGAAAAATATATAAATAAATATATTAGATACCTGAAGGTATGCAATTTTAGATTCTGTTGAGAAAATAAGAAAATTTATTTCTTCTGCAGTCATCTGTTTCAAATTGTCCATGTTAATTGATTCTATTGATCCCATTGTATTTTCACAGAACCAAATATTTTTTAACACTAAAAAATATTGTTTTGACGAGTGTTTTTCATCTTCTAGTCTGAAATTAATTTTTAGAATATTTAAAATTTAAATCAACAATATTAAACATTAATGAAATTATTATAATAATTATAATAATAACAAACATGTTGCCTCTTTTTTAGGTATTAAAAATAAATTCAAATCAATATACGATATGTATGTGTAAAAGTATAGCACTACATATACCCACATACTGCATACTATACGTAGTATAAACGTCAATCACCAAATTGCAACCCAACATGTTTTTACTGAGTAATATAATATTGGTTTCAGGATAAATTACATTACACTACTCAATGACGAGGTACACTGAAAACCTATTACAGCAGAGTCGAGTTTCCAGATACTTTAATGTACACATTTAAAAAATTTAAAAATAAATGAAATACCTAACTAGATATTTATTCAGTTTTACATTTTATACAACAAATGAATAGTACATTATATATAAAATAATGCATTTAAAACACTATATTAAACATTTTCTTATATCAATATAAGTAAAGACATTATCAACTATAAAGTTTTATTTTAAAATAATACTAAGTTTAATCATGCTTATTTTTTTCAGAGTATTATATGAATCATCAACCCTATTGCACAGTTTTTAAACATATATAGTTAATTAATACTACATACTGAAATAGTGGTTCTTCCTCAAATGTATATCTTCCACGTAATACATATTTTAAAGCCGACTTAAATTTGTGTGAAATAATGTAACTTTTTATCTTCATCAAAACCTCAGGTAACTCCATATCCTTTAATATTTTGATTTCACCAAAAATGTTTGAATGTCTATCTAAAAACCATATTTAATTTCATATTTTTATTTAAATACAAAACTGAAGCTGTAACCGCCAGTCAACATGCACCAACAAAACCATACTCAGTCAGTGAGAGAATGCATATCCCCCACGCGTCACCAGGTTAACAAAACTGATTACCCTAATGCAGGGACAACGTGGGGATGCACAGAAAACCGATTTTGGTCATCCCGTTGAGCATTCTCTTGCTGGTTATAGTATAGGTATTCTCTTCAGGAAAAGAATAAGTTTGGGCCTACTAATCTTAGCTACTCGCCATAAGAAAAAAAATTTAACTATTAACTTTTTAATAGGTAACTAATTAACTAAACTTACCTTCAGAAATGTCCTTTAAAAACAATTTTAAAGGTGTCTCAATTGATGGCCACATATCTTCTTTGTTAATTTCAGAATCTATTTTACCTTTAAGCACTCTTTTCATAGTTTTTAAATAGCAGTTTTCTTCTTTTAATTTATCAATTAGTTTGTCTTCTGTAAACTATAATTAACTTCTTAGAATATTAATTAATTTAAATATTTGTTTTAATTTTTTTACATCACAACTATATGGGTTTAATTTGATTAATGTTTTGATTAATTGAATAGCACTTTTTGTAACATATGAACTTCTATCATGTAGTTTATCCTCTGCACAATTTAATATTGTGCAATACATCTGTTTTGGTAAACAGTCTTCATTTATTATGGCCGTAAACAACTGTAATATCTAATCATTTTGGATTAAACAATGAATAAATTAAAATTAATGATATTCTATGTACTTACTTTAGATCGAACAAATGCATTTACATCTAATAGATGATCTTGCATAATAATTATATAATCGTCTCTCGTTTTCCTCTGAAATTCATCCAATTCATCATTATTCAAAACATGAATAATCAATTCTTTCAGAACACTTAAGACGCAAATCCTCATAGTATACGGCTGAAATAAACATTTTAATTATAAAAGCTTAAAAATAATAATAATAATGAAAAAAAAATACTTCATAATTAATAAATATTATCTAAAATTTAGATTCTAAAACATAAATAACATATAACACTTACATCAGATTCCAAGCATGGCAACAAATGTTCAATATTTGGCAATAACAATTGAGGGCAATGCCTGGCAATTTCCACAAGAAAAGCACAACAAGATTTACCACCTGTTATTTCCTGATTATTTGTTTCTTTGATACCTTCCACTTCTCCAGTTTCTGCGATTTCTTTGACAATTAGTTCGATTAATGAAGATCGGTTATTTCCAGACTCAATTATTTGTAAAACAGTTTTAGCCAGGGGCAATGACAAATGTTCATATAATTTCAGAAGCTAAATAAACATAAATTATATGTATCGACAAAGAATAAAAAAAAAAAAAAAAAACGTTTGAATATATTAATGATACTCAACATTTTTTGTTGACAAATTTCTGTTTAATTTTTAAAAATTAGACAAACTATTATATAATCTAGATTTATTAAAATATATTAATTAGATATGAGCCTTAGTCTTGTTGTGTCTTGGTTTCAGCTAGTTAAACTATGAATTGAGTTCAATTGGATTTTTGTCACATAAGGTAAATATTTTTTAATTATATGGATACTCCTTTAATATAGCATGCACATATTGATATATTAAGTAGTTTAATAAGAAAATAAATATAAAAATTACTCAAGATTATAAACATAAATAAACTTACTTGAACTACTCTGGTTTTAAAATCATGTGCATGGTCATAGTCAGTAATAAGTATTTCTAGAATTTGCATAACACTGTCACGAAGTGATTTGGTTCGTACAAAAGCAATACTAGGATTTTCCAGCTGAGTGTAACAACAAGAAGCAACATACCTGAAAATACAGAATAATAATGATTAAGTCAGAGAAAAATTATAATAATTTATTATACTTACGATACAAAAGTATGATCAATATAAGGAGGATCATATAATTGAGTAATATTATTTGAAATAATACTGTAAATTGCTTTCAGCCCGATACACAAATTATCTTCCCAACTCCAATTATAATCAGAAGTATGCTTTTGAATCATGTCCTGCTTTTTATTTCTACCCTATAAATATTCAATGTAATTAAAAGCTGTGTAAAAGTATTAATTTATAAACTATAGGTTATTTGGTGAAAATAAAATACTTTTGTTTCAAGAAGTAATAGTTTATAATCAGTTTCAATTTTTGTGTTAAAACTATGAACAAACTCAACAAAGAGATAAATATTCATTTTTATGATATTTGTAAATTGATGTCGTAGATCTAGTGACATATCTTCAATCTCTCCATAACTTGAGAAAAACGATGCAATAATATTTAAACCTGAAAATATTAAATGCGTTTTTTTTTAGTAAATAGTCCTAACATTTAAAAACAAAAATTGTGATTTTTTATTTCAAACATAAGTAAATACGAATCTTAATTTATCATATCAATAAAAAAATTGTAGTAATATGTAAGATTTGAGTAGTGAGTACTCTCTTTCTTTAATGTATACTTTCAAACAAAACAAAAAAAATTAATAGGAAGATTTGTTTGTTATATGTCTAAAAATTAAATAATGTTTTATAATTATATGACTTATGTTTGTTAAATCTGTAAGGGCCGTTCTTACAATGTCCGGTTAAGTGTCAGTTAACGCTAAATGGCTGATAACAGATTTTATGACTGGCAGAATTCCGCTGGTTAAGTGGCCATAAGTGTATTTGATGTTATAAAATAAAAGTATGTTTATGTTACACTTATACAATTTGAATAGACTTCATAAAATAATTGGTGGAATAATCGTATCAATTGATAAAATCCAGAGAAGATTTGTATGCAAAATTGTTTTCTTAGTTACTACCTACTAGTTATCAGGCAAACAATGGCTGATGTAAAATTTATGTGAAAGCTTATTAAAGGAATGACGGAATTATTAGAAAAATAATGTAGATAAGACTTTCTTTTAATTCATACTAATTTATATAATTATATCATTTTAAACACTTTTTTTGAATTATATTATTACTAGCTGATCCCGCGCACTTTGTTGCCAGTACAAAATGACAATTCTTAAAAAAGTTTTGATTGTTCAACTCCTTTTGGATGTACGTTTTTGCAGTAAGTGCAACTCAGCCACCTTGGTAGGCAATGTGCGAAAAGTTAGATTTAATGGATGTTAGTATCTGATCTGCTCGATTAACAAAATCCTTCCACGTGACTCAACCGATCTATTAGTGAAAACCGTATGAAAATATGTTGAGTACTTTTTGAGATATGCGCGTAAATACAAAATGTGCTTCTATTATCGATTACAAAAAAAAAAAACGATCGTCTTGAACATATATATTGTTATATATATATAGTAATATTAATTTAATTAACGATTAACCAATGGCAACCAATAATAATTATTATAATAGCAATCATTTATAAACAAAAATGTCCATTGTAAATCTCAAATCCCTGTTTGAGCACCTCTCCGGGTTTTAATTTCCCCTTTTTAAATAAGTATATAGCACTCAGGGGTAATGTAGCATTCTAATGATGAAAGCATTTTTGAATCGGTCTAGCAGTTTTTGAGTTATAAATGGTCTAACATGTTTGTTGAACTCTCTTTTATATATATATAGAATATAGATTAAACATATTAAAAAAATTAATTACTATCACTTATATACTATTTGTTATTATTAGCTATCGTTTATTTTTTGGTATGTTTTTTCTGATGTATCTATAATTATGGATGGCTGTGAGTTCTGTGTCGCGGGGTTATAGTCTTCACACGTCCAACGGGGATGATATAACGAACTAGTACCACCAAAACTTTGATGAACGAACATGATTCTTTATGATCATTCGTAATGACCATTAAAATTAATTTAATTTGATAAATAATATTATCGTAATTTATTGCTTAATTTCTATCATAATTTTATGATATAATTTATATTCTGAAATTATGTAATACAGTTTACCTTTGATAAAAAAAAAATTTTTAAAAAAGCGTGTAAGTAAATGCTCTGCTGTACAGTAGGTTACAAGTGAGTAAATGTATAATGGATTGTATTAAACTTGAATTCAATGACATAGTATCATTGTATAAGAAAAACGATTCTGAGCGGAGATGGTTTGTCAGTCTGCATATTTTATATTGTTATTATTTATTATAGCCTGTAAGTTGAATTGATATTATAATTTTTTATTCGTTGCTACAGTGATATACAAAGCGTTAGAAATTTAAATCCCATTTTAAGCGGTTTTTCGTAATTTGTCAGTAGTTTTTCCAGTGGCATTAAATAACTATTGAGAAAATTAAAAAATGACCTCTCTAAAGTACCATCTTGATCCAATTTTCTAAAAGATAAGGTCCTATATGTTGAAATTGAAGCACTCCTTCTAGTAGACATTTTGTATACAAGATATAAAAAAAAAATAACACCACTGTAAAACCAGCTTTCTTGTTCCGCTCAGAATCTAAAAACTATTAATAACTTCTTTCTTTTGTAAATGACTATAGTGATAATTTGTTGAGCAATATATGATATTATGATAATTATAAATTATTGCTAGGAATTTACAAATAACTTATTTTATAACATATTATGTAATGTAAAATTAATAATAATCTTTTTTTATTTCAAGAATCAAAATAGTTTTTTTTTTAATTTCGTAGGTACTAATTATTTATCATTTTATAAGCATTTTAGTTTTGTAATTAGGTTAAATTAAATTTCCTAAGCATTTAAATCTAGTGCCTAAAAGTTGTAACAGATCTAGGTATAAATTAGACTTCTATAAATTACTTATATTTATTCCAAATATTTTTAATAATCTTGGCTGTGTCTGGGGAGTGAGACACTGATATATTTTTAAACGTTTTACCTAAATTGTTATAGGTACAACAGGTAGCGGTAGGTAAATATTGATAAATAAATACAATAAATAAAATTTTATCAAAAAATGTATTTATCAGATACCTATGACAAAAACAAAAAAAATTCAAGGCAACTGTACTAGAAAATTATGATTAGTATTTATTAAACACTATTAGTATCATATTGATAAAATAATAATTAATATGACATGTATCATAATAGAGACAATAGAGTAGATCTAAAAATTCCAAACTGAATTTGATCATAAATGTATATTTAATGCTTACCTACTTTGAAAATTTTTCCACTAAATAAAATAATAATATCAAATTAATTAACATATTATCAAATACAATATAACTTACTCTTAACAAGAATTTTTTCATAAACGTAATGTAAGAGGTGATAGTCAGTCTGGTCAATATACTCAATCACTGAAAAAATTGTATCAAAATTTTTAAATATAAACTGTGCACCTTCTGATTTTAATTCTTCGTAACATGCTGAAAATGTTAAATAAATAAATGCGTTAACATTCCAAGTATTACTGTAAAGTAGCTCACCTTTTATATGTGGCTTCAATTCTTTGGGTTTTAATAATTTTTCAACCCTATACTCTATGGTAGAGGGTGTTCGCAATTTATTTCGATCAGTATAAATAAAAAAATCTTTGTCAGCCATTGAGTGTGTTTTTTAACTGTTGGAAACAAAATAACTGTTTTGAAAAACGTACTTTTAGTCAATTCGTGATATAAAAAAAATTGTTTATGCCAAAAAAACCGCCATATTCATTATCAAACGTAACAGTTCAATGTTATTGTTCAATGATGTTAGCGAGGCGCGGCTGAATGACAATAAATAAACAATATTATTATTATTTTCTATTCGATGCCATGCCGCCGCATGGGTGATTTGCATGGAAGAAACTATTTGGTCAAAATTTGATACCATAGGGCAGTGCTTCTCAACCTTAGATCATATACTATGGTCCGGGTCACGAAAACTGGCGGCTGTTCGCAGCGCCCTCCAGTGGCGTTTTTTCGGTAGGGCTATAGTAGTCAGATAGCCCTACTGAAAAAACGCCACTGGAGGGCGCTGCGAACAGCCGCCAGTTTTCGTGACCCGGACCATAGCAAGCACAATTTCTACTAATATTATCAAATACATTCAAGTACACTTCACTTAAAGCAAAATATATGCGAAATGTCGGGAAAATACATACAATCTCCCGACTCCACGTAGGGGAGAATCCGCCTAACCATCAGTGCGATAGGCGTCGAGAGCGCTCCCAGTGTTAATCTGTCTTCCCAATAAACTAACTTAAGTTTATAGGTCTATAGGGCTATAATATTATGACTGGGGTGCCTTGAAATATTTATTTAATTTGAAATATTTTCGATTATTTAGTTATTATCACGATTTAATCTTAAATCTATCTTAAATCGTGGAAGGTACACCTGTCACTTGTCAGTGACCAGTCCAATGTGTATTGATACCTTGGACCAGTCTATAGATAAAAGATAACCAGTCACCAGCATATACAAAGAAGAAAGAATAGTGAATACACCGTCCGGTAGATATTAGATAATAGATAGTTCGAACTTAGACTTTTGAGTTTTGAGGCAAGTTGTAAGTGCTCGATGGTGTGAATAGACGAAAAGTTGAATTCATAATTTACAAATTTAATGGTTATAACTTAAAAGATATCCATACATCCGTTTGATAAGGTTCATCATTTTTAAGAAGTACCTAATCCAATTAATTTGCTTGACATTTAGATATCTTAAAGGTAAAAACGTTTGTAATGATCTATAGCTTTCTATATAATCAAAATGTATGATTTAACTAATGTTCATGTTTAGGTGATTTTTTAATATGGCGTCTACATCAAGAGATTCCCAAGAAATCATTGCCAAAAAGACATGGGAATTGGAAAATAGTGTGCAAACCGTTAATACGGTCGACGACATATTCAAATATGACAAACAACAACAACAGGATATTTTGACTGCTAAACCTTGGGAGAAAGAGTAAGTTCGTATTTTATTTATATAAATTATAATAATTGATTTATAATGATCTGGCATATAAAGTGTGATTCCCTAAGTAGTTATGCTCACTCCTATTTTTCTTTTCATAATTAATTTATTCAAATTCTGATTTATAGAACTTTTAAATATATTATTGTTGAGATTCTTTTACTAGAGGGGTGTCCTGTGATTTGCGATCGTACACACATCTGTTTTTCAAATAAAAACCCCCCATTTTAACTAAAAATTGTTAAGTGGATAATTTTTTTGAATATATTGATGTGTCTAATTCAAGATTTAAACTTGTAGTTTATCAGTTATAAAAAATGTTGTACTAAAAATAGTAATCTTCTAAATTTTAAAATAATATAAAATAGTGGTTGTTTCTAATTTATTATTTTTTTATATTTGGACTTTTTTTATAAATTATAAATGTCGATAGATTAATATTAATTAATACAAATTTCAAATCAAATCACCATAGCCATCATATTTTTAAAACCCATTACAATGGAGCTGTTATCCTTAATTCACAAAGTTAAATAAAACTATGTATTTGTTTAAACTTTAATTTTGATTTGTCTACATTTTCAGAATAATCCGCTAAATAATTTACAGTAAAAAAGGAATGTTATCAACATAGACACAACCAAACCTCTAAAACATGGGGTCCTATAATTCTAAATGCCTCATAGAATTGTGGCTCTTCGTTATTAATTATAACAAATTAATATTTTATAATTTAAAAACATGACATTGATGGTATTTTACTATAATAATAATAATTAGACTTAGACCTAAACAAACAAGATGTGATAAATTTGAACTTCGGGATGCTATGACCACTTTGCACCCCCCTAATTGCGCCAATGGTTCTCGTTTGTATCTCCCTAGGTCACTCCTTAAGCAGCAAAAAAAAATTACAAGAATTTAAAAATGTTGCATTTAAGTTTATTAAATCAGAAATTGAATAACTGCATAGTTAAAGAAAAAAAGGTAGTGAGCATGCTTAGTGAATCACTGTACATTTATTGTATAAATTAGTTTTAATTTTGAATTCATTTTGACATGTACGTGCACAATAATATTTATTCATAAACTTATTCAAATTATTTTGGGATGAAAAGTTAAATTAAGTTAGAATTAGGTTTGAAATTTTCCAATTTATCAATAGCAACTTTGCACCTGGCTAAATTTCTGCGGGCTTCTAGGAAGTCTAAAGCCTCAGCTCCCACAAGCCATCTCTTATACTAAATGTATTTTATAGTTGTTAATATAATATTTTGTATTGATATAAGTATTGTTAAATTTTTCAGTCCACATTATTTTAAAGATATAAAAATATCCGCATTAGCTCTACTAAAAATGGTGATGCATGCTCGGTCTGGTGGTATTTTGGAAATAATGGGTCTATTACTTGGCAAAGTTGAAGGTAATACTATGATTGTCATGGATTCTTTCGCTTTGCCTGTTGAAGGAACAGAAACAAGAGTCAATGCCCAAGCACAAGCGTATGAGTACATGACGGCATACATTGAATCTGCTAAAGTAGTAAGTTTAAATTTAGTATAATATTGAATTATATTTTGTCATATGAGTCAGAGATGTTTGTAAAAATACTTGTTGTTGTCACTCATTAGTGACACTTTTAACACTAAAGTCACAGTGTTACAAAAATCTTAAACATAATTTATGCTTATTACCAGTGCCACAACAACTGCAGTGGCAGCCGGGGCAATGTCCTTGTAGAAGGCCGCTAATCGTTGGCTCAGGGGGCCCCGACGGCGCCCCGCATCTATTTTAAATTTTTAAATAATTGCATTGTAATCTAATGTTTAAATCAAATAAAAATATTTATTTTTTATAATTTATTATGCTATCTAATTTGTTGTTGAAGAGGGCTCCTATTTATCCATAATAATATCTATATTTATCTATAAATGGTCACTGGGTAGTGGGCCTTCACATTAAATTTTTAGGCTTTTTAAAAAAAAAATCCCCATAATTATTTTTTTTTGTTTAGGTAACCTATAAAAAAATATTATATGCATAGACCTCAGGGTCCCATACATTGACTTAGACCCGGGCCCAAAGAATCCTAATTGTGGCTCTGCTTATTACACTAAATTGAATGGATTGTTTAATACAAATAAGTATAAATGTATGTTGTAGAACAATTATAAGTTTTACACAAATACATATTTTTATAAATGATAATATTGTTATTATGTCATATCACTATATTAATTAGTATTAGGTAAAATATTTCAGATGAAATTACATGGTATTGATACAGTTTACCTTAACCCTTTTTACACTATCATAATACAATCTATAATATACATATTGATTTATAATTAATACCATAAAATGTATCATCAACTTTGGTTGAATAATTCAAAATATTGCATGTATCTTTTAAAAAAGGAAAAAATATATATGTTATTCTTATACTTTAAAGGTTAAAGCATCAAGGGATGCAACCGCAATACATCCTGTTGCTATGAAACCATACAAATCTTTATGAGACATTTTAAGTGAATGCAGTTTGGTCTTCTTATTCTATATCTGTCCAGGGAGAGAAAACAGTGCGGCCCAATGAAAATCGATTTTTTCTGTATAGTCTTTCACGTCACCCAGCCTGACCCATCATTCTCACCGAGATCACCCCATCGGCAAAGGCTGTAATCGTACTGTGTTGGTTGGAATTGGCTACGTGTGCAGTAGAGGAAAATAAGACCTCAGCAATTAATGCTCTGCCGTTAGTTTACATTCATAGAAGCGATTTGTTCTCTTACTGGACAGAGTATAGTCATAATGGGATTACTTACATATTACATTATTTTATTGGTATAACTGATTTCAAATTATAAATACAGTGACAAATGACCAAGTGTTGCCTGAATAAGTGGTACCAATAATTTTTGTTCCATTATTTTTATTTGGCAGTTTTGATAAAATAAAAAATAGAAAAATAAAAACAGGGGTGTAATAATAAGTGTCCAAAAAGTGGCAATTTAATTTAATTCAATTATTTGTTAGTGAAGAAATAGGTTTTTGTTTTTTGAGCTGTGCTCTCTATTTTTATTTCATAAAAATTGAAATAAAACTATAACAGACTCAGTATAGTAAGCATAAGAGCATTAGGAGGGATCCCAGATAACAAAATTGTAGTACATATAGTTGATTGTATTATTTGTGTTCTAAAAACTTGGACAAGTTAGAATTAATAGATTTTATGTCCAGGCTGCCCCTTCATACTTCATTAGAGTTTTTACTATTTAGTATTTACGTGCATTATATAATATATCTTTTACCACCTTTTAATTATAAAAAATATATAAATTATTGCTTATCCAGTAACCTTGTCATGTCGAGTACTGCTTATATTATATTTATAAAGTTATGTACTTCGCTCATTAAATAAGAATAAAATGTTTGAATATCTTTTTTGATATTTTGCTACCATATGTAACAATTGATTTTAATTTACAAATATTGTTGGGCATATTATTAATATAATTGATTTTTTGATTTTTCAGTTACACACCTGATAAATATTAATTCATAATTATTAGAATTTATCTTATATTATAATTAAATTTTTCTAGGTGGGACGTCAAGAAAATGCGATTGGTTGGTATCATAGCCACCCTGGCTATGGATGCTGGTTATCAGGTATTGATGTTTCTACACAAATGTTGAATCAAAATTTTCAAGAACCTTTTGTAGCAATCGTGATTGATCCAGTTAGAACAATTTCTGCTGGTAAAGTTTGTTTGGGGGCATTCCGTACTTATCCTAAGGCAAGTTTATAAGTTTTTAATATTTAATCTTTATATATCAATTTTAATTATAATACTATTCAAAACATAATTAAAATGTATAGGGTTACAAGCCAGCAAATGAAGAACCATCTGAGTATCAAACTATTCCATTGAATAAAATTGAAGATTTTGGAGTACACTGTAAACAATACTATTCATTGGAAGTAAACTATTTCAAATCTTCCCTGGATCGACGTTTACTAGATTCATTATGGAATAAATATTGGGTGAACACTTTAAGCTCGTCCAGTTTAATAACCAATGCTGATTACCTAACTGGTCAAATAAATGATCTTTCCGATAAGCTAGAACAAGCAGACACTTCTCTGAGTCGTACATTTTTCGAGCCTGTTGATCGTACTAAAACTGAAAATAAATTGGTAAAAGCTACAAAAGATAGTAATAAAGCTACAATTGAAATATTATGTGGATTAATGTCTCAAACAATTAAAGAAGCTCTGTTTAATAGTTGTACACCAAAGAATAATCAACAATAAATAACAAATCTGTATTATAATTACTAAGTAAATAATTAAAATTCTCGACATAACTTATTATAATACTTACATTTTTTTAAATAAATTATATATTATTTGCAAAATAAAAAAATTTATGTTATTTTATCATTAGAACTGTTGTAATACTAGCAGTCATAACGCATAAGGTAAAATGGCAAATCATATTGTTTATGATTAAATACCTAGTAATTATTTTTATTTTTTTTTTTTGAGGCTTTGACAACTGAGGTCATTATCCTGTGGAACTGTGGGGGAAGGTACTGTAGGTTTTGAACACGTGTGTGTTTGTTTTGGTAGAATTTTTTAAGTGGGCACCTATAGGTATCTGCCATGCCTGGGTGGGGGATGGCGGCCTCTCTCTGGACACCGTGACTGCCCAAAGAAAAATGCTGCCTGTGGTTGAGTTCAAACCGACACCTTAGTCCGCTTGGCCACTCCGTCCCCCATTACTTATTTTATCATCAAAAAGTTAGAAGTATAATTTTCACTCTTTCACTGTGAGTATTTTTTAAATTATCTATTTAGGTTCATATTGGTATAGACAATACAATTGTGCTTGATTTAAGAATATTTTACCACTGTAATATATATTTTTTTCAACATTAAAATGTTAATTCCAATGATTTAATGGTCTTAAAATTACATATTCTTCTGTTGTTTGTCATTAATTTTTTGAGCAGAAAAAATGATTCAATATTCAACTTTTAAATTTTGAAGGTGGTTTCTGGAAGATAATTCATATTATGTCAATTACTAGAAAATATTCTGTCATTATGTAGCCCTATGAACTGAACGATTCAGACATTTTTAAAATACACTTTAATACTTGATCAACCATTGGCGTTAAAGAAGATAAAGTTAAATTATATCCATCATAGAGAAGTATTTGTGTATAATAGATAATTAAATCAAATTTTCATAATTTAGGTAATACACTGTTATTCTGTATATGATTTTATCCATGTTCCACGATTTAAGATAGTACCTACCCTACCTACTATACTACTATCATAGATTAAGTTTCACCTAACATGTTTTGTGTTGTTCAAAAATTGTGATATTATTCAAAATACCTTAAATTATACTACTTTACCTAAAACTGTTAATTTTTATAGTAGATAAATAGAATAATTTTAAAATTTGATTAATTATTAGGTAATACCTAAATAGTTAGATCAATCTTACTATTTTGTGGTTAGGTTCTTATAGGACCTAGGTACCTACTAAAATAAGTAAGAAGATACAATATAATAATTTATGTTATTTAATGTGATTTAAAGGTACATAGCAGATAGGCACCATTAAATAATTTTAAGCTCAATTAAATAATGATAAACATTTGGGTTATAAGAAAACACTTTTTTTATGTTTTTTATTGAGTTATAGATAGAAAATTATCTTCAAATTTTCATATTTCATTATTTTATATTATAACCCTAGCCCCTTGGTTCTAGCCTTCTAAGTTCTAAAGGTAGGGATTTTATTTGTTGGTTAAGTTTCTATTTTAGAATAGATCAATTGGTTTCCTAAAGGTATCACATTTTTTAATTTAAATCCCGGTAGTTGAGTTTTGGACAAGTAGCTACATAACTTATAATATGTACTGTAATATTTTCTGATTAATAGTTATCAAAGAAATCAAACTTCAACAGTTGAAACAAATGTAACTTCCCAACAATGTGTCTAGGGTATAAGTGCAACTAGGGGTGGCTAGGGGGCTAGGCTTAAAAATCCAACTATTTATTTTTTTTTTTTTGGAAAAAAAAATGTAATTATTTAATTTTAATTTAATTTAATATTATATATCGCCTATGATAAATATGGTTAATATCATTAACTGTATGCCTGTATTTATTTTCAGGAAACAATAATTACCTATTATTTATGTTGGTATATTGATAAGATTATTATACATAATTGTACAGTAAAATATGCACTGAACTATAATATAGATAAAATGAATTGCGGTATATAATTCCCTGGAAAAAACCTCCCGGCCAACAATACCAAAAAATAATTCCTAACCCTAGGAAAAATAACCCCCAGACTACAACATTACTGACAACCACATAAAATTGATTGATCAAATATTTTTTAAAAGCTAACTAGTGTAATTATCACATATTATATTTTTAAGAGAATATATGTGAAGGTGTGGGGACATCACCTCCATGGATTACTTTTCCTTTAATATCAGGTGGGGGCTACAGCCCCCCAACATCTTATCCCTGGTTGCACCACTGGTCTAGGCCCTAGGGGCACCGCCGTACCGGAGGATACATTAAAATGTCTACAAACTTGTGGACTAGTTAGTATGGTTAAATTTGGCATGCGACCAACAACTTAAATAGGAAACCAGAATACATTGCAGATCACAACGATTTCTCTAAAATAACTAATTATTATGGTTTGTCATTAGACCGTAGAATCAAAAAAAATATATAATTCGATCTATTATCTACATCGTGTTCGTAAAGCAGATTTTGAAGAAGTTTCCAATCCAGGAGAAAGTTATAAATGTATCTAGATTATTATTATTAATAAAATTAAGATCAGAAGAAATGCAATCAAAATAAGTAATACATTTTTTCAGTAATAATTGTCATTTGTTTGTCCATTAATAACGATAAATTAAGTCAATTTCTCACATTATGTTCTTCATATCGAGCAACATTATGTGTAGACGAAGTAAAAACATGCAGGGAAATAATGTCAATATTTAATAATTGTTGTTTACTAAACTTACTACGTGCACTGTTATATACATGAGCACACATGGTATTTTTTCTAGGTGTTTGGCCATCTTCTTATATTGCTTTGCCACAGCACACTACGAATAATATTCAAATACGATCAATAAATAATAAGCCCCAAATCCATGATTATTCAACAGAATACTATCAATTCAGAAATATTAGAGTAATTCTAAATTACCATTTTTGATCTTTATTTAGGTTACCAGCCAAACGAATGTCAAAAACATCGCATTGAGGCTTCGATGGATACCGGTTAGGTCATGGCAGATCGTTCTTGTCGTATTAACTAAAAGAGGGCAAAAGGGTTGCTATTCTCTTAGAGAAATACAATAACAAAATCAAAATCACATGTATCTACAATGGTATACGTATACCAAAGTAGAAAATGTGGACCGCCCGGCGTCCAGTTGTCGAGTGGACCACAGATATTTATGATATTCGACCCTTAGCGCTCACGGTAGTTGGCTGTTTTGACCAACTACTCTTTAACCTCTTGATTCGTATGATTATTTATTTATTTTATTATAAGTGTGGTTTTTATTCTATTCGGGTGATTATTCTATGGTAATTAATTATGATTTTGTTAGGATTGTATTAGATTCAGTGGTTAAAATGATGAATATTTTTGGTGTTTTAATTAATGCCCGGCCACTAACGCTATCTAGTGACAGTTTAAGACGCGACAACTTGTTTATGTACATTGTCCGTCGGTGCGTCCCAAATAGTAATACCATTGAGGCATTGAGTATACTCAATGGTAAAACTTCGTTACTTTTACCACTAGCGCATTATTGTGTGTTCAGCGTTCTTGTATCGATATTCCGTCTCGTTAAAAGTTTTAATAAAAATTACAGTCTTCGATTTAGTTGTCTATGCTTTTTGTAATTAAAGTTATATTCTGAAAAATGTCTAACTTAATGATTTTGGATTTTGTTTAAATAATATACTGTTGATATGTAGGTATATCGTGTATATATTTTAATACAAAATATTAAGTTTCTTGTACATAAAATATTTTTTGTGATCTATATTAAAACATAAAATGCATTGTTGTTTCAGACATTGTTTAAATATGTTAAAGGATAAACGGTCTACAACATTTATTGAGACTCAACAATTGTAATTCTGCATTGTATCCATCAATACACACATTTTTTGCAGATTGGTGCAATTCTACCCGTTTCTGTGGCAACAAGTGAACGGTCTTTTTCTTGTCTTCGAAGATTGAAAACATATCTGCGTAACAAAACTGGTGAGAATCTATTAAATGGATTGATGGCCAGAGAAAGAAAACTTATGGTGCGCTGACATCCTCTTATCCTTATGGACAATATTGAATTGTTAACATTACAACTTTAGGTATATTTTGCCTATACAATACGCCGGGCAACACTTCATTTGTTCGAAATATTATATAAAATAGATAATAGTTAATAATTTAAAACATAATACTATAATATTATGTCTATATAGTATAATACATAAATGAAAACATGATGCCATGATGGGCAATCCCTATGCGGCGGATAGATGCCCTAGATAGATTGACTATTATCTATGAAGATTGAAGATATCACAGATATACCTATATAATAAATTTTATATTATATTATATTATACATATTATTTTATATTAAATTTATTATATATATCTGTGGAAGATATTGAAGTCTTCAGTTTTACTTGTTAGTTGTTAGTGATTTTATCTATTCATCGTGAGCATAGACCTATTAACTAAATAGTTTAGTTAATTTAGTTAATAGGTCTATAATCGTGAGCACGGCAGGATGTTGATAGTACTATCAAGTTCTATACCGTTACTAAAATCTGATAACGAATAATGATTAACCGGCGTCAACGTGCAAAACTACAAAATGTCATGCAAAATGCCAAATTGAGATAAAATGTATGAATTTTGATTTTTGAGTAATTCAATTTTTTTGGACGTTCCGACTTCGGCAGTTGTATTAAGAAACTAAGAACATTATAATATTATAAACGATAGTTACCTAAACTTGTATTGCCGTTGTATTTTTCTTTCGAACCCTATCAATGGAGCAAGCACGGTTTTCAGTTGTCACGGACAAATCAAATGGCATACCACCGACAAACAGACCCAGACTCGGTTCACTGAAACACTCAAACTCTCAAGTCGCCACTCCGGCATTCATGTTTTACACAAGAGTAAAAAAGTCCAAATCCCTTAAAATAATGTTATATATTTTTGGTTTAATTTTTATAGGGTGGAAGTGTGCCATACATATCGAGAGAACTGTTTGAAAAAATTGTACCTGACGATCAGGCGTTGTTTAATTTTCCATTACCAACATGTCTGAATTTCGTCGAACCACTGAAAGAGTTTAAACACGGTCTTAACTCGTTTGTTGGTCTTGAGGTATATATTAATTTCATTACTAACACTGCTCACTAATATTCATATAAAAACACATGCAAATATCTAGGGAATGTAGCTGCACTGTGATTATATTTTTACATTCATGTATTATTATTCAGACATTGAAAATTAATGATTTTAATTTTGATTAAATCAAGTCTTAATTTGAAAAATGTATTTGACTTTTAGGATCAGAGCATAGCCGGGTTGACAATTATATTTTAGAGCGGCAACTTTAAACATTTTACCGGCCTACCCACAGTTATAGCTCAACTACAAAAAAAACTATGAACTTTAATCAACAATTGTAATTAATAATACTTTTTTTTTTGGACGTTAGTTTTATACTAACCAAAAAAATATTTAAAAAACCATAATCTTATGGCTAATTTAAAAATATAAAATATTTTCAATACTACTTACTTCATAAGGGTATTTAATTAAATTTTATTAGGTTAAATTTTTAATATTACAACAATAGAATTTTATTAATTTCATTTAAGTTAAATAATATTCACAAAAAACAGAATGTCATTAATACTTTATTGTCCATTAGTTTCTAATAATTTACTTGCATCAATTCTATTTGAATGATTTGTGTTTTAAGCATTATTTCAAAGATAAATATTTACATTTTTCAGAAATACTTGTCATGCTGCTCAATAACTGACTATGCGGTGGATACCCCACAAGGTTACAATAAAAAAGATTGTGTTGCTATAAAAACCAAAAGTGGAAATCAATTAATTAACCATGAAACGTAAATAGGATTACAGTTATTTAATAATTTTATATTATATTAATAATAAACAATTTGCCTATTTTAATTTAATTTAAAATGTTAAAAGTAGTTATACATTTATTTCTTTTTTGCTATTCATTTGATTCATAATATGTATTATATTATTATCATTGATTATAAATACTATAGATTGCTCACTGGCCAGTTTTCCTTTGGCACAAACTATTTACTCCTGGTAGATGGGTAGGTGACGCGACTACTAGCGGTTACAACGTTACCCTACCTTACTGACCACAAGCCCGTACCCAATAACACGGCCACTTCGTTTAGTAAAGTCGGATAACATTGTAATCGCTAGTAGTCACGTCGCCTCGCCATCTACCGGGAGTAGAAATGTTGTGCCACCGAAAAACCGGCCAGTGAGCAATCTATAGTATTTATAATCAATGTTATTATGTAAACAAATAAGTTACATCTTATTTTGATTTTTTTCTATGGTTCATTGTTTCAGAAAAATAATTTATGTTACAATGAGACACAAATTAAAGTTTTAACATTTCTGCATCAATTCTAATTAAAACTTACATTATGTTATACATTTTATTAATATATGTTGTATTTAGGTATATGGATATCATAGAAGTATTCAAACCCACTATGTATGTTACCCTAAGCATTTCGGACATTAATTTGAATAGTTCACTTTCAGCCATTGAAAAGTCAGTTAATATTTCAAATAGACTCTTTAAGAGTTGCCTGGAACGGCATCATCAATCAGAAGTGAGTATTTATTTATTTGTATAAATTAATGTTCTTAAAGAAGCTTAACTATCTAATATATTATTTAGAATGTATGAATATAAATAACATTAAGTAGGGTTCTGTTCTTGAATTTGCATAGTTTTTTGTGAAGTTGTTAAAATTAATATAAAGTCATCGCATATTATACTGTGTTAAAAACAAAACTATGTTGCACAAAAAATATATAAATAACAATATTATCAAAAAGACTTATGTGATTTCGTTAATAGATTTGATTTATTTTTTTTATTTAAAGTGTTTAAAATAATAAAATTCACAAATTATATGCTTTAATAACTAAATATTTAACCCCTCTAATAAGCATCAATATGCAAAATGCAATTTCATCTATGAAATCAGCTTGATTTGAAACCCTCCTAGTTGTGCATGCACTCAGTATGCATAAGAAAATGCATACAATTCTGTTCTCTATAATAATTATATACTTTATTCATAAACTATAATCGTATTATGAGAGTACCGTGGTAATATGGGCTATGTTGTGTGAAATTGAGGGAAAACCAATAAATGAAAATATTAAATATATACACAAAAATGTATATGTAATTTACATTTAAATTATTTAAAAAAAAAATATTTTATAATGTCCACTAAATAATGAACATATTTATTTTAAATCATATTTTTTAGAACTATGTATGAAATTAAATATTCAATGATACATGTAACTTTATCTTATAAAAAGTTAACATAAATTTTGTTATTATTTTTAATTTTTAATTATATATCTATATCCTGTCCAGTGAGAGAAGACACCTCTGAAAAATCAGTTCATTTGTGCATCCCCACCTAACTCCCTGCAGGCTGCGTTTCTGTGTTGCGTAGGGTTGCGCAAAATTGGAATATTCTCTCACTGGACAAAGTATAGTGTTTATCAGTAAACCAGCAAACACTGTATCAAGCACAGTTATAAAACCTTAGATCAATGGATGGAGCCATGGCTCAATATTTTGATGTACATGTTAGCAACGACTGATGAGTCACCTGGTAATTGGCCTCTACTGTGCATGCGCTTGGAAGTTGGAACTAGTTGCATATTTATCCTAATACATTCTGTTTAAGATAATAATTTATGTACAATAACTGTTAATTAATAATAAATATTTTAATAAAATAAAATTATAACAGGAACTGTATTGGTAATAAGCTGAAATCTGTATCACAGATAAGAATAAAATATAGATTGAGATAAATATGTGACTCATCGCTAACTTGTACATCATTGTTATGTGTAATCTATAGGCCATGGCTCCATCCATTGTATATGGTCTAAGTATAAGATGCAGTGTGTTATACTTGTGGTATTAAATATCAATGAAAGCAATATTTGAAGCTTATATTTTCCCCTGTTTCGAGATAAATCTTTCATTTGTTTTGGTTTGATATTATGGATGTAAATGGAGAGGAGGGCTTAGCCATAGACATATAATATAATATTATATTATTACATGTCTATGGGCTTAGCCTGCCCTGAGCCATCATAGCCTTCATAGCCATCTTAGCCTTCCCTAAGATAAGTTAAAATATTAAATCAATTTAATAAATAGCCTTATAGGCAGTGCTCGAAGTGGGGGGGGGGATACGGAGGGATGGCATCCCTCTACGTTTTTGTTAGATGAAGAATAGAAGAATGTTATGATGATATCAGGAAATCTGAATTGTAAGGCATCCCTCCACTTATCTTGAGCCATTTCGACTACTGCATATAGGAAATCATTATTATAATAAATTATATAATTCATGAGCTAAAAAATACACTATAAACATGTTCCAAAACTATCAAGAAATCTATTAGTACCTTTAACTTATACCTCAATCGGTCAAGTCATTTATACAATTTTATACAATAATACAATACATTAATTTACATTTATTTTGTGATTCTTTTGAATTGTACCTATCATAGATAAAATAGTGTTTATGTAGTGGATGGAAGACGGATCTCCAACTCTGATCACCACTTGAAACCCAGATAAATAATTCTGGTAATAATAATATCATAAATTTGCACATACTTTGTAAGAGCATCGCCAGATGCAACAACATGGTGTGCGTGTGATTTCACATCAAAGCACAAATTACAACAGATTACATACTCCTAACTCCTATATCGCCTATTAGTTATAGGCTATAACGATTACGTAAATTGCGTGTATTTATAATTATGTATGTATGTGCGTACCTGTATGTTATATGTAATACAATTACAATATTTTAAAAATACAATATTCTTATTAAATAGATATATATATACTATGTTTGGCCAAAAAAATACTAAAACCTGTGTACAATGGACATCTATACTCTATTCCAAATAAGATCAGGATTCAGCGGCGACCAGTTTTCGTTCTGCGATGGTCAGACACAGTTTCAGCTACAACAGCGCATCAGTCGCTGCCTCGAGAACAAAGCCAAGCCTATACACACAACTTAACCGCCGAAGCCTGATCTTATTTGGAATAGAGTATTTTTTTTTTTTCAATACATTTTACAATCTGTTACTAGAGTCAGCAATAAGACTAGTGGGTAACGTCGGTTGGTCATATAAGAAAATATTAAACAGCAGAGGAGTAGTGACTGCAGATTACAGTGTAGACATATATTTTTTATGGTCCCAGGACCGTCTGTTATTTACTGGTTTCACTGTAATTTACTAATATATATTGTCTGTAGGTACATTCATAGCATTGTTATTTGTTATTATACACACTATCATTAGTAACTAAACCATATTAGTTTCCAACCTTTATTTTGTTTATTTTGTCAAAACTCATTACATTTTTAAAAGGTTATTAAAACAAAAAATGAATTATTCTATCAAAATGAATTATTGTAGAAAAACCTAGTGAAATATACTAATCAGAATAAAATAATTTGATTTTAAGAAAATACATTTTTTTAATCATTTTGATGATAAAAAAAAATTAATGTACCAAGTATGTATTTCTTAGAAAGATAACTACAAAACAATATTGTTTAATGATCTATTACAATATTTTATATTATTTCTTTTTATTCTCTGAGATAATAATACAAATCATATTAGTAATATGTTATTACTATGAAATTGTAATCTGTTTACTTACAAATATTTTACTCAGTATAATTATTTAACAGTTGAAATAATTATCTACAATAAAGCTTTACTAGTTAGTTATTTAGTGATACTTTTTTAACCATATAGATTATATTTTTCTAAAACTATTCCAAAATTGTTTTTTACATACTATATTATCTATAGATTTATGAAAGTATAAAACTCATAAACACATTTTTTCTATTTAGATAAATATTTTTACCATTTTATATTAATTTTGATGGTGTTTAAAAAATTTAAATATTTTTAATCTATCTTACAAACAAATGTTTATAAAAATATTGTATTGCCCCATTTTTTGATAACATTATATTTTAATAGATTTCTTATATTTCAGGTAAATTTAACTAATAGCTGTTTGGAAGAAAAACTATTTAATTAAACTACTATTAAAGTTTATAAGGATTATAAATATAACTTAAAATTGCAATATACTTACAAAGTCTTGTTGAATTTGACAAGTTTTAATAGTACAATTTTTTTTCAAAAAGTATTAACGTTTTTGAAATAATGTGTGTTCAATGATTAAATAATTACCCAGTATAGTATTTATTGAATTTAATCAAATTTATGTTTTCGATGTTAACTTTTTAAACTTTCATTATTAATTTATCATTAAGTATTTTTCCCAACAGTATCTATTTAGTAGAATAAAATCATTATCATTTTTATTGCCGGGAAAATATATGATTGTGGAATTTAAAAAGATACAGTTTACACTTTTTTTATTATTAAAGATATTAGTTGTTGATCATATTTTACTTAATTGAAAAAATATTTATACTAATTATAATTTTATTGTGTAATATGTATATTTATAAATATTTTAAATGATATTTATTAATTCAAATTCTGATTTTTTACAATATTTACTTAAATACCCTATATTTAAATACTTATCTTTTTTTTATACCATTTAAGGATTATCTAGAGGTGATATTAATTTCCTTTTTTTTTTATGAGAACCACCCATGTTGCTATGAATTGTTAGGCAGGATATATTTTTGAACATGTTAATACATCTAAAACAAAATTTGATTGATTAGTTCTTGAGTAATTGAACTGTGAAAATAACAATATCCTGAAAGTCTAATCCTTAGTGAATCACCCTGTATATGGGAAAATAGAATAACAACTATATTCAAAAAATGTACATCCTTATATTGAATTATTCTAATGTTTGTTTTAGGTTCTAAGACAAAGCAGTGTGATTGCTCCAATTCAAGGTGGTTATAATGTACAGGAAAGAATTCGATCAGCAACATTTTTATCAGAAAATCATGACGATGTATTAGGATTTCTATTTGATGGATTTTTTACTGATGGAACTATTGCTGAAGAAATACCTAGTGATCTTATTCTACCCATTATCGATAAAACAATGGTACTTATAATAAAAACACTTCTTTATTCACATATTTAAATTTTATATGTACTTTCATAATCACAAATATTTTATTCAAAAAAGGAATTTATCCCATATGATAAAATGAAAATTATATTCGGTGCCTGGACTCCTAGTTTAATAATTGATCTTATAAACAGTGGAATGGACATGTTTGACTCATCTTTGCCATACATCACAACTGAACGCAATTCGGCCTTAATATTTGATTACAATTTAAAATATAAGTGAGATTTGATTTGATTTTAATTATATTTATTCATTATACTCAACATACTCAATATACAATTGCTTTAACTTCCAGAAATGAAAGTATTATTATGGACGTTTCTCATCGTAAGACTGATAAAAATGCAGACAATTTGAATGAATATGAAATATGTTTAACAGATAAATGGTAATGTATTGATTTTTTTTAAATTTTCTAGATAAAATAATATTACATAATATTTATCTTTTTGGTTTGATTTGGAATGAAATAAATGTAGCCATTTTGAGAAATTTGTGCCAATTAAAGATTCATGTACGTGTTTGGCTTGTAAGAAACATACTAGATCTTACATTCATCATTTACTGGTCTCACATGAACTTCTAGGTCCTATATTATTGACCGTGTAAGTGTATTAAAAAAATATCCCAAATATAAATTACATTCAAATTTAATTATTTGTTTTTTTCAGACACAATCTACATTACTTTAATCAATTTTTCAAGGACATACGTGAAGTATTGATGAAATAATAAATACAAGTTTGAATTAATTGTTTTAATTATGTCTAATTGTTTATAAATTAATAAATTAAGTAAATACCTATTAATTATTATATGTTCTTGTGTTATCTACTCTTCTCTACTTATTTTGTAATTTATTAGTAATTCTGAAAAAAAAAAATACAAATTAGTCAAAATGTTTTGATCACAATTTATATTTAGCTATTTTGGTTAAAAATTATACTTGTTCCTCCTCAATTTTTTTATTTCCAGTTTTAAAATTGTATTCACTCTTTTCACTTTTTCCTAAGAAAGGATAACTTTGATGTTCAAAGATTGTTTCAATGCTGAACTGGAAAGAATATATCTATAAAGTATAAATTGAAATTATTTAGCAAACATTGACCGATACAATAACAAGTAGGCAATACAATTGTAAGTTACCAGTTATTTCCTTTCAATTCAAAATCTTCAATAATTAGACATTGATGTAGTTTTAAAAAAATGTGTGGATACACGCCTAAATCAGTCCACCACTGATTTTAAATAAAATGTACTTACAATTTAAATGGGACTGGACATTTTATATGTTAGTTACATATGCATAAGAACCATTTAATTACACATTATACAGCTATTAAGAGAAATATATATGTATTTTGAAGAAATCTAAAGCACATAGTAAATAGTATATTGTTTGCATAAATGTTGTGAGGCCTGTGAGGGAGTGTAACACACAAAACAACTCCCTGGCTCTAACACGGCCACTGTGAATTACATTTATATACCTAGGTATATAGGTATATTATATATATTGATGACTCATATTATGTCAAAAATACTGATAACCCATACCCAAATCTGTAACTGTGTTTGTTTTTTATAGGTACCTATATCTTATAGGGTTCTGTGGTCATACCCATTTGTAAATAGTGATTATGGGGATTGTTCTTGTGAACTGTGAAGTCATGACTTCAATTTTTCTTGATATAATACACCTATCAACCTCCTCCTCCTCCCCCCCTCCCTAAATAGGTATCGACTATCGGACAGTAGATTAGTGAAAAAGTAGGTATTATAGACTATAGTTATAAGGTAGCAACTAAAATATTATAAAATATGATTTTGAAATTTTATAGAATTGCGGAAAATTAGAAAAACCGGCACCGTTCGTATTATTATTAGTTTGACTAAAGCCACGAAGTAAAGAAAAAAGCGGGTAAGTGGATGTCATTTTGGTGTAGGTACAGTAGGTTACAAAGCAGGTGGGTCTCTGTAATTTTTAATATTTTTCAAATGTTATTGTAACAATCTATTAAGAGCCTTGTATGTACCATTGTTTTTTTATAAAATATAATAATAGGTATACGTATACTTACTCTAAAATTTGCATATAAATTATAACAAAATAATTCAAAAATGTCATCATGTACAGAAATTGATAAAATAAACATTTGATGAAAATTTCAAGTATACCTACAGTTATTAGTTTTTGAATAGCTAAGAATAGACAATTTAAAACAAGTCTTTTAAGTAGTTCATATATTGCAATAGAAAAATCTAAAAAATATATTAACACGATTTTAGTTATTTTGTTGTAATTTAAAATTATAATAATAATATAGGCCTTAGATAGACCATCTCTGCTGACTGCTCAGAATCGTTTTTAGTACGTAGGTATACCGTGTATAATGAAATATTTATATCATTGAATTCAAATTTAACACTATCCATTAAATAGTGACTAATATGACACCTAAATCAGAACGATTGTACCTATTTTCCCCCTTTTTAATTATAATTTAGCACCAAACCCGCAACGACGAAATTTCTTGGCTTGGCCACATGATTTTCAAATGTCCACAAGTATATAACAATTTTAGAGTGTGGGGGTAAAACATTGTTAAATCTCTGATAATATTTAATTATTAACTTTTAATACTCATATTACCAAACATATTATCATAGGTAATAATATAATATTAATTAATTGTATACCTACGCCATACGATATAGGTACCTATACAGGGCCGTCCTGACGATTTTCGGGGCCTAAAACGTCATTATCGTAATTTGGCAGTTGCATATATTTACTATTATGATATATACCTGGGTATAAGGGGGCAACGCGAAAATATACTTAAAAATATAGTACCTTATACAGTTATACTTACTACAATATGAATAAGTAAATAAATAAATAACAAAACACATCATATATAATTTAATATTAATGTAATAATATTGATAAATTAATAACTTTATGTCTCTACGGTCAAGTGGACAAGTGGGTACCGCTCTGCTGTACAGTTGTAGGTGTCAAGCATATCGTTGTAATGGATGTGTTGTATTTGAATTACATTGATAAATCATTGTATACGAACAAATATTCTGAGCGAAAACGTTGTATCAGCCTAGCATACTTGTATAAATTAGTTTGAAAATTTTCGAAATTTTGATGAATTTTGTCAAAATTTGAACTTTATAAGAATATAAAAAATAATTGAGCCTGTGTTTATTTAAACTTCCATAAATGAAAATTATAAGGAACCTAGCATTACATTTTCAAGATTTTTTGCTAAGTGAAAAAGATTTGATCAAGAACAATTTAAAAACAATTTTAGAAAAATGGAAAAATTTCTCATGGCTACAACTAGCTCAAAAATAGTCAAAATATTGAGAAAATATTTTATGGAAAATGCTAATATAAATATTTGTTGAAAATGTCAAGGTTCTACAGTTATTAATTTTTAACTTACACCAAAAAAATAAAATTGATATTTTCAAAAATTTGTTTTGTATAAAAGTTACGTTATTTTTTTTTTCTCTCGATGCTTTTCTAAAACTACTTTTCCCAAAATACCAACAAATTTCACTTTTCTATCAGTAATGATGCTGATCTCGAACTGATCCGAAAACCGGAGCACCTTTACTACCCAAAATGTGCCTTAAAAACAGAAAAAAACACATTTCATTAGATATTATACCTAACTTATACAGTTGGTGCCTTTTTTTTGGGACGGAGCACTTCGATAGTTAACACCATACTTCAATTTTATAATTTCTATAACCATTCCTAAATGCACCGTAAACACATAAGGACATTAATACTTAAGTAAATCAACAGTAATATACCTGATAAATACATAAGGTTAGGTTAGGTTTATTTAAGTGAAAAACATTGTAACCTGGAAGTATAAACAGATAAAAAAAAATGTAGTCAAATGGGTACCGCTTTGCTATACAGTAGTTGTTGAGCATTTCGTTGTAATGGATGTGTTATATTTGAATTGAATTTGAAAAAATTTCTCATGGCTATAAATAGTTCATAAAGAGTCAAAATTGTTTGAAGAATTTACGAGAAAATTCTAATATAAATATCTGGTGAACATTTCTCGAGTCTACGATTATTCATTTTTGAAATACAACAATATCTAAAAAATCGATTAATGAGAATTCGATTTACCGCTGAATATCGAATATCATAACAATTATAAGTTCAAACACTCATAAAAAATTAATATTCCGTTTAAAAAACGTTTTTTTTTTATAGGTAGAAAAACTTATCTGAAATCTTTTATTAAAATTTTTACCCTTAGCTATGAAAAGAAAATATTTTATGAATTTCTAACTCAAAAATAATTAAAAATATTTTAAAAATTTCTCGTAATAAATAGCTCAAAAAGAGTCAAAATCGTTTGAACATTTTACCAAGGAAAATTTTCAAGTATCTACCATTATTCGTTTTTAAATTACAACAAAATTTCAAAAATTGATAGATGAAAATTCGTTAATATGCCATTACAGATAAAAAATAGCAAATAGGTACCTAACTTACTCAATGACTACTATACAGCGGATCAAGGTATAATATAGTTCCTAAGATTTTTAATTTTAACTGTATTAACCTTCCGATTTATATTTACGATATTTGTATCGATAGGTAATGATTATGGACTAGGTAGTAGGTTAATAATTAAATATTAAATTAACGCTTACCCAGTAGTCAGTTCCCTTTTATTGTAAGTTGCACATTGGAATATGATATTATGTTAATGGTTCTTATATTAATATGCATTGTACTTATACGACCTTCCTATTTTTCTATTACGTTCTACGAATTTTAATATTTGAATAAATAACGAAAACATATGATAATGTAGGTAAGTCTTAAAGCCAGTTAAAGAATAACGTCTTGTTATATTGTAGGGTTACATAGAAATTTATTTTGATGATCATAATTTTTTACTTCATTTTTTTGTTTTGATTTTGATTTTTGACAGCAGATTTAATCATGGATAAGTACGGTCTTATAATTATACCTTATTCTAGACCGTGTGGCCAATTATTTAGCTTAATATTTTTCACTGTTTGGATATCGATTGTATATAAGTTAGGTACCTATACATCTGAGGTTACATCCGTGGTCTGCATTATTTTACCTTTACCTAATTATAATTTTAAGACGCAGATGCGTGATTGTTAACTTACATAAACAATTGAAAGAGTCCATTGACTTATACATTTGTTCAATTGCAACAGTTAATTAGTGAACTATACTTTGTTCTAACATTATGAATTATGGTAAGACATTAAAAACACAACTATACAAATTTATCAAATAAATTAATCCTTGAAAAACTTATCTTAAAATTATTGTACTCGTAAATATGTTCAATTATTTCTTATGTATTTCGCAGTAACCTTCTCTGTTAATATTAAATATTGTATAACTACTATAGTCTATAACTAAACATCGGTTTTCTTTTATATGAATAATTTAGGTATTATTAAAACAAAAATTAGTTACGGGCAGCTGCCCACCCTGCCCGTACGCTAGAATCGTCAATGACTAGTTTATAACTAGGTAGGTAGTTTATCTAATACAGTAGGCTAAAGTTTATATGTTGTACATTTACAAATTACAATTTGCTTAATAATACGTAGTAATGTAGTATACAATATTAAAAATATTATATCATTTTAGTATGTGATATTGTGATTATATATTACCATATAATATATTATGCAGTTCACGTATCAATCTGTATTTATTATTTAATAATTACTATTCATACCTGCTTCTAAGGTCCGTTTTACAAATCGACTTTAAAGATTCATATATTATCAATACTTTGTTCAAAATTTGAAATGGGGGTGAATTAGTAGACGTTATTTTTGTTTTCTAACTATATATATGTTATGGTCTATATTGGTTAGCTCAAATTAATTTTCGTACTCAATCTTATATCTCTAGAAATTAAGATATATTTAAAAATTACAATCTTTCATTCTATGAGAAATCCTATGTGTATTTTTTTTAATTTTTTTATTTTTGTGTCTGTCATCACCTTTTTGGACAGTAAAAATGCTTAGATTTTCTTCAACAGTATCTTTTCTAATAGGAAAGTGAATCTAATTAGTACTTTGGGGGGTCAAAAGTAAAAATTTCCAAGTAGTTTTCAATATTTGAATTTTTTATACACGATAAAATTTTAAAAATATTTTGATTTGTTTTGAACTGTTTAGGAACATTTACAGTTTCCAATTTTATTAGTATTTTTTTCTATGGATGTCAATAAAACTTTATTTGTTGGGTAAAAAAGCTTGAACATTTAATACAAGGCTCTTATTATATTGTTACAATGATATTTAAAAAATATTAAAAATCCTTAGTCACAGTTTTTATTTATAAGTATTTAAAGTTCAAATCTTGACAAAATAAGGAAAAATTACGAAAATTAGCAAATTATTTTGAGTTGATAATTCATAAAAATTTTTCTTTTAACTCTAAGATTTGAAAATTTAATATAAGATTATTCATAAGTTTGTCTACCTTTATCAAAAAATTAATGTCCACAAGCAAATCAAATTACATTTTTATGAGCGTTTGAAATTCATGTTATACAATATTGGATATTAACTCGATTTCTCATGTAGTGATTTTGCTATTTTGTTGTTATTCAAAAACGAACAACTGTAGATACTTGAAAGTTTCACTGAATGTTTATATTAATATTTTCTATACACGATAAAATTTTGAAAATAATTTGACTCTTTTTGAGCTGTTTACGAACATTGTCAGTTTTCAATTTTTTTAGTTTTTTTTCTATAAATAACTATAAAATTGTATTTGTTGGGTAAAAAAGCATGAAAACTTAATGCAAGACTCCTGATATATTGTTTCAATAGCAGTTGAAAAATATTAAAAATACATAGGCACAATTTTTTTATAAGCATTTAAAGTTCAAATTTTGACAAAATTTATCAAATTTAAAATTTAATAATTATTATTTGTAGTTAAAAATTTATGAAATGTTTAACTTTTTTATCTAAGGATTGAAAATTTAATTTAAGATTCCACGTAAATAGGTTATTTATAAATTACTATATTCACTTTAATATCATCAAATATACTTAGTAATATCTTAGACTGACTGACCGTTTTCGCTCAGAATCATTTTTCTTATTCAATAGTATTATATCATTGAACTCAAATTTAACACCATCTATTACAGTGACCCACTTGCAGAGCGACATCCACTTACCCACCTTTTTTTTCTATAAATAACAATACAATTTTATTTTTGCTAATTTTCCTGATTTTTCCGTATTTTGTCAATATTTGAACTTTAAATGGTTATAAATAAAAACTGTGACTAAGGATTTTTAATATTTTTCAAATGTCATTGTAACAGTATAGTAGGAACCTTGTATTAAATTTTCAAGCTTTTTTACCCAACAAATAATGTTTTATTGACATTCATATTTCATAGAAAAAAATACCAGTAAAATTGGAAACAGAAAATGTTCCTAAACAGTTCAAAACAAATCAAAATAATTTGAAAATTTTATCGTATATAGAAAATACAAACATAAACTACCAGTGAAAATTTCATGCATATACATTCATTTGTTTTAAACTTTAAGAGTTACACCAAAAACCAAAATCGATTTTGCGTAAAAATTCCCGTTTTTCCTTAATTTTTATGTTGTTTTTCACGGCGCTTTTGAAACTATTGGGAATTTTGACCCAATGCACCAACAATATTCACTTTCCCATCGAACAAATCGAAGCATTATTTCAACTACAGACACAAAAAAAAAAAAATAAAAAAACAGACATCATTGTAAAATCAATAAATTCATCGTTCCACTCAGAATCTAAAATAAAAATAATTTAGTGCACTATTTAGATTTGTTAGGGCATTTTTAAGTTTTTTTAGAACATAAAAATCATCAATAATAATTATGATAATCAACTCAGAAAAAGCCAAGGGGGGAGGGAAACTGCCCCTACTTGCATCCCCCCCCCACGTGGACGCCCTTGGTTGTACCTATATACTTGATTCGTGACTAAATAAATAATTGTCCGTATTTCCAGGGTTTCCGACTTACCGAAGTTTACTTTACTGTATACTTTATTATACTACGTTATACTAATATATTTTTACTGCATATATTTTATTTTATCTAATTTTATATATTTATGTTTTGTGTTAATTTTGATTTCTATTATAATTATTTATTTATTTTAAACATATATCAATTTAACTGACTGAAGAATGACGATATATTGAAAACTATGTGGACATTGTAAATATTTTTAGACTCCTAAAAATTATATTTTGAAGAGTACCAGTATTCCGCGTTTTTAATTTCTTTTGTTATACATTTTTTGGACTGTACCAATATACCGACAATCAAAGTATATAGCGTGTTTTATATCAGGGGTAAGTCTTACAAAAGTGGTGCACCTCTATCGGGACTATGATTACACAAAAGACCTTTCAATTTAAACTATGTTTGTACGTTTATTTTAATATTTTATAGGCACTGTCATATTTCCGTTAATAAATTAATAATTATTTATTAGGAATTGTTAATATGTGTTTCTGCATTGTTTCTGGTCTAAAACAGTTTATTTCTATATATATTATGTAATTAAATATCCTTTATACCTAAACACTTGAGATAATATATTGTAGTTTAAAATTCTTTATTATAATACAGTTACATGCTTACATGTTTTAATTTACGTTTGCTATTGCATCAGTAATAATCAAGTATACCTACTGTCAATAATCAATAGTACCTATAGCCTGTCCTATACCTACTTGTACAGTTGTACTTGCCTCTTATTATTAGGTGATAAAATATATGTTTAACTTTTTTTATGCTACAGTTGAACATAGTTTATAAAATACGTGTTGGAGCAACGAAATTATTACAAAATACACAGAATGAATAATTAATATGGAAAGATGATAATTCACTTTTTAAACATTACATTTTTAGTTTACAATATTTGTTTTTGTTGTTATAAGACTATATACACATAACATTAGTCCTTATAATGGCTTAATTATTAAAACAACCTATTAAAGCATTTTCAGTTATTAATTTAAATGTTACAATGACTAACAATACTTTAATTAAAAAAAAATTATTATAAATTAGTAACTAATGTGTGTAATTACTAATTGTTGTAAATAAATTAATAATCATAGACTTGAATTATATTTGTAGCAATAGAATAATAAATAATAATATAATATACAGATACAGACGTGTATACTGCATAGGCGTAGCTGCTTGTATACACACTTGTAAATTTATATTAGTTTTTAATTTATTCTAATATGTATCTAACATCAATCTTTTAATTTGACACATTTTTTCGGGTTCTAAATAAAGTTTTATATTACAAATTAAAATGACGTAATGCAACCATTATAATTTATAAATTTAATATCATACATTCATATGGGTACACCTAATAGTTTATTACAATTCATACTTTGATTAAAATAAAATACAAATACAACTAAATACTAATACAAGTATACAATTAACCATTTTTTTTACTTTTTTGAATGACGACGACACCATACATTTTTAATTTAATATTCCAAAGCAGAATATTATTCAAAGTCTTTCAATCGTTCATTAGTTATAACTTATAACTTATAACGAAAGGTGTACAAATTAGACAAAGTATGACATTAATTAAGAATGATAAAGATAACAAATATAAAAGCTTTAAACTCACAAAGTATATTAATTTTATACATTAAGTGTTCTGTGTTATAACAATTGCATGAACCTACGAGTCTTGGTTATAAAAATTTAAAGTTATAAGGTTATAACTAATGAACGCTTGTCCGAAATTGATATTTATGGATTGAAATACTCCGAATAATATTTTGCTTTGATATATGAAATTAAATTGAAATGGTGTTATTAAAAAACTAAAACACTTAAAAAAAATATAAGGATAAAAAATATAAAAGGTTATAAATTAAAAAAAAAAATGAGTATGGACGCTTAAATGGATCACCTAGTATATTATATAACAGGTATTTGAATTTGGATGTATCATTAATTCGTCAAATTATAATTTGTATGTCCCTACTTATGAGGAGTTTTCTAAACTTTCCGACCATTTATTTTTCATAAAATTAGTATTCCAATTTTTCTTTTTCCTCAATATTATTTACCATCAAGTTGTTTTCAAATAATTTATATTCAATTGTAATTATTATATTTCTATTAAATTGTTTTCAATAAAATATTTTTTCGGTTTAATTACCTATTATCGTAAGTTTTTGTTTTCAGTGAAATTAGTTTCCAACATTTAATATGATTCCCAATGAAGATTAATACCTAGCTAAGTGTTTTTATATACTTGGATAGTATGCATAGGTACCTACATCGTACATAATATCATATAAGGAGAAGATATTCGTATTATATAAAATAATAATTTATAGGTATATTTTCAAATATTTGTATTAAGTTGGTAGGTGCCTATAATAGGTTATGGTTTGTAGATATTATGTAAGAAAATGAACACTTCTTTCATATTTCAATCTTTCGATTAAAATAATTCTCGGGTATTGAATATCGACAGAAATAAAATATTACAATGCTGTCGTCCATCCATGAAACTATTAAAATACAATAATTTCCGACTTACGATAGCCTACAACATTATATCACATAATATCTATATACCATGTGCTTTGTACGTGCCGGTATACCACACAACATAGGTTGATGGTTTATAAATCACGTCTACCTATGGGCCATAACCAATATTAAAAAAAAAACAGAACCGGCCCACTGGGATCGCTGCGGGTCATCATGTTAACGCAAGCCGGGCAAGCTATGCCGAACGCCGACTTCAATCCACTACTCACTACACACTAGCACACAGCACACTATTGTCGAGCGTAGGTATACAAAGACACGAATAGACGGTTTGAGACTACAGTATAGTACAGTACCTCATAATAGTCGGGCTCAGACGGTCGGTACCATACAGTAGTTGTACACCGACACGCATACCGCAAGGTTGAGATACCGTCTACATTGATCGTGCGTTTCAGTATTTTATTTTTCTAGACATCAATTCAAATCATTATTTTCACTCTGCAGACTTGCAACGAGATTTGCAATTTTGCATATTAATAATAATACGACAGTCTTTTATCAAACAGGTAAGATTTTTATTTTCTGATTTCCTTAATACACTTGAAAAAACTGTAGGCAATCGTCGACATAATATTATAATATTGTGCGTGTGCGACTTTCAAATAATATAAACTATTATTATTGTTTTCCTAAGTCGCTACTAATCGAAATGATGTCGTTTCGTGCATGGACATATTATATCGGTTCGGTTGATATAAAATATATCGTTTGTATTTGAAATGGTAGGCGATAGGCATATTATATTAATGAACGCAGAGTGTTTATGATAGACGACGATAGTGTATACCTACCATAATAATTAGTTGGTTGCGATTTAAAATTTTTGTATAGTTACTAGTTATTACCTAACGGCCAACTAATGCAGTATAGCAATATAGTACCATCTTCATTTCCTTTGTCGTTATTACTGTATATTTGTCTTTATATTTTATTTTATTTCATTGTCATTCTACTAGTTTTATTTTGCCCCAATATTTTGGTTTTTGATAAGATAATACTAGAGATAATTCCGCAGTCCATGTGTATTGGCGATTTCGTTGATACCATTTACGTTATCTAGTGGTGAAATTCTCAAAATATAATATAGATTTAAATAACGGACGTACCAACCAATAATTATCTTACTATGACCGGTTACATTTAAAAAAATCAACGAAATAATAAAATTACATTTTTTTATCAATATCACCCCAAAATTACGATGTATTTATATATTTATATATTTACGAACAAATCAATTTTAAAATGAAAAATAAATATATGAATACCTACCTACCATTGTAGTTTAGGAAGATGAATAGTAATTGAAATATTAAATAATTGTAATGCTTATATGTAATACTGATGTATTTCTATATACGTAAGGTACAGTTGATACTTATACAAATTTAGGTATTTATTAAAATTAGATGTACCTATATGATTATATAGTCATATAGATTAGCAAAAAGTTTAAAAAATACGTTCAATAATTATAAAGAAATATTTTAAACGTTTAGTTTCAAAATTCTTCTGGTTATGTACTATATTTTGTTAATATTTAGTAGGTTCTTTCTATTACCCAAATATAACAATAATATGTACAACAATAATGTATGTGTTCATATGCATGTATAGTAAAATGATCCACAAATAGATGATTTAAATTTTTCAATAATTTATTCACTATCATAAATTATAACATAATTTTTTTATTTATTCATCTTCTTATATATTATGCATGGACTAAATTATTTCCTTTTTATGAATTCGGTACATGTGAATTGTGAAGGTACCTAAATAGTTTGTTTTGTTAGATACATTTTAATAAATAAAAATATAAATTGATAAATACTTTTCAAACCATAAACATAATCATTATGAATTGATTTTTTATATTTTGGAATTTTCGTATTTTAATTGCACATCAGCAATGTCGAGAAAGTATTTTGATTGCCTTTGCTAATTTACGAGCCAATGCTAATTGCATTCGCTCATGAATTAACAAAACCTATTATCATTTATTACGAATATTCTTAGTTTTGTGTTCATCAACCTTTATGATAAACATTTTTTTTTCATTCGATAATATTAGAATCTAAACTTATAAAATTATCGAAATCAATTTCGTGAAACCTAGGGTCCTTAAATTTTAGATTCTGAGTGGAGCGAGAAGCAAGTAAATAATTATATATGTTAATTCTTACTTATAAGATATGTAAATTCCTTCACGAATATAAAAATTAGATATTATGTAAGTTCTTACACTGTAAAAACATTCGCTCGGTTTAACAATGTTGAGTTTTTTTGTGGTGTTTGGCATTATTTGTTTGAGCAGTAAAAATGATTCAATTTTCAACTTTAAACGTTGTAAATTGGATTTAGTCGGTACTTTGGGAGGTAATTTTAAAGTTTCTAATTATGTAATGGATAGTTACTTTTTACAATATTTTATGAAGATTACGTATATTACACCAACCATAATACCATGAATGTTTATCATTAGTCACTATTATTACATATATAACTATATAGGCATTAAAAAAAATCTATTATATTATTATGCTTCCATTTTCGATTCAAACGGAAATCGTTAAAACAATTTAATCGTAATATTATATCGTTTATAATATATTATTTTCATTAAATACAACTTAGGAATTAGAAACCTCCAGTAAATATTTATTTCTGAGTTCTTGCTGAATTATATAAGCGAAATTTGCAGGTATAATAATAACTTACGATGTATTATTATTTGTTATAATTATCATGCAAAATATTGTAGCTTTATGTAATTTATGAATTATTCGTGGTTATTTTATGTACATATGTATTATGATTTATGAACGTAGGTACAATAGACACCTCCTATACGCATGCAACGCGTTGAATGATAATATAATTTAGATTTTAGGTATACTACACACTGGTTACGCTGTATGCTACGCCCGATATAAAAAATAGCACACTATATTATAACTATATAACTGTATATTGTAATATGCACATACCACTTGGCACATATCTCTGCTCGTTTTAGTCGCGATAGCTGCAGCATAAAATTAAAACAACCATTATGTAATAGTGGTCTTACTCGTAGCGACTACTATAAAATATCTATAAAAATAATTATATTATATTATATTTTGTGCGTACGTGAATGTAGACTGGCGGATCTCGCAGATCTCTATTCAGTCCTGTTCAAGCCACGTAAAGTTAGTTACAGTTAAAATCAATTTTCGGCGGCGCAGTTAGTTTTTTCTTAATTTATATTTATACATAATATGATGTGACCGAACTCGTCATGCAAATAATATACCAATATCCAATTTTCTTACGATAGGAATTTCATATATTAATTTTAATTATTTTATTTTGATATGTATTGTTATAATTTTTGTTAAAATAACTGATTATTCCATTTTTTTTTTTAATTAAGTAGGTATAGACAAGGCAAGCATATCATAATTCCCACATGATTATTTTTAGGGTGAGCACAGTTTGAGAACCGCTGATTGTTGATGTACATATCACAAAGTACGTTGTTAAAAAATATACGTATATTGTGTGATATACTGTGTTAACTGCATAATACCGCAGTCATTGGCGCCTGATGAATTGTAATTCGTTAAAAAAATAATTTGAATAAACAAAATTCGGAGTAGTAAAACGGCACATTTTATTATTACATTATACCTATGTTTTTATTCGCACACGTGTGATTGTTAATCTGACCTACGCACCTATAAGTAATGCGTATTACACCGTATCAGGTAATTTGAAGGTAATTTGAATTACAATGAATGAAAAAAGTCATGAAAATTTGAAAATTATTTTGTTGTTAAAAATGGATAAAATGTCCAATTTGTATAGCTAATGCTTGGAAATTTAATAGAAGGAATATGAACTAGTTCATACTTGAACCAAAAAATCATTAAATCGATACGCTCAGAACCTAAAACGTAGAACATATTTTATATTGAAAGTCACTTTCTGAACTAATCCACTTTTTAGTTTGATTGTATGTACAAAGTTCAAGGTGAATTATGTACACAGGTATAGACTCTATTCAAATTAACACACAGTTAAGTTTCACCTTATGAATTCGTGAAAAAAATAATTCAATAGGTTACCGAGACGAGGTTATCGAGAAGTTTACGTTGCTGAAATCATGCGATATAGGTTTGATATTAATTTAATTTAATATCCGAGTGTTACCTATATATTTATTTTCAATACATAACAAAGTAAAAACGTACTCTTAATTAGTATAAATTATGTTTAGTTCTTAGTAAAATATTATCTATTGAACAGGTATTATTGATCAGATAAAAGCGAATAGGTAATTAATATATATTGTATTGATAAAATAAAAAAACAAAATTATTTTTCAGTTTTAAAAACCAGATAATAAATAAAATGGTTACAAATATCGAAAATAGTAAAGAATAAACGTTTAGTATTGTAGATGCTATAATGCATAATACAATTTGTATGAATAATTATTTATTATTCGTTTATCTACAATGGTCAACGACGAGGAAGTTTTTCTCGAAATTTCGTTTTGAGTTATATGATTTTATCAGTTTTTGTGTTTAATTGGTCGAGAATTCCTTTTAAACGAATACCTACTGATATCATTTTGCATATTATGTATCCGTTTCATTATAAAGAAACTAACGTTCTTCTATAAATAATAAGAATACCGCAGTTGTTAATATAATATCACGTGTTGTGCTATTGTAACCTGTATATAACTTTAGATAGTAATAATTATTATACAACATTACTGATACATTATTATATTAATTTAAATTGTGACGACCATAGTACCTACCTATATTATATGGTAAAAATATTTTATTTATACACATACTGTGTTATAAATAAAAAGCCTTGGAACTTGTTCTGTTGTATAGGTTGTGATTTGTCATTGACTTTAGGTCACTTTAATAGATGTGTTAATTGTTAAATTTGAAATCAATGATAAATCATTGTATTCAAAAAATAATTCATTGCTGCAGAGGAGACAGTATACATCATCATATATATTTTTGAGGATAGTAATGTTAATATTATTTATTATACATACTATCTGCGTATTACTCGATTTCGACCGAATTATTAAGAAAAGTACTAGTGTACCTACTACGATTTTCTTAATTAGAAACAAAAAACATCATTGTAAAACCGATAAATTTCTCGTTCCGCTCTAAATCTAAACACATATCACTGAACCAATGAGAAAAAACTGTTGAATTTCAACAATTAAAGTATACGCCCCATATTGAATAGTAATATTAATTTAAAAATGAAAAATATAATAATATTAACTTATAGTCTGCTTGTATTATTTTTTTTAGTTCAAAAATATTTTATACGTCTATACAATCCAATAAATAAAAATGACATCGATACCGAAAAACGTAAAATTGCGCCGAGAACTTGGTCTTTTCAGCGCAGTCTGTCTTATTATCAGCGTTATGTTGGGTGAGTAATTATTTATCAGGTATTATATGATATACAAATAGGTTTATGTTATTAGCTGACTTTACCACGTACATTTCACCAGCCCCCCCCCCCCCCTCCAAACATAATTTTTGACATTTTTTTTTCATAAACATTAGTGTGAATTTGTGCGATACTGGTTTAACCGTAAATTCAAAAATATATATGAGGGGCTGGAGAAATGTTTGCGTGACTTTACTTCGACTTCAAATTATAATAATGTGTGATTTTCACTCTGTAGGATCGGGAATATTTGTGTCTCCGGCCAATGCGTTAAAGAACACAGGATCTGTTGGCATGTGTCTGGTCATTTGGATGTCTTGTGGATTGTTATCGCTTTTGGGTAACTATTTTTTTAAATCGACCTTTGTAAATCCATACAACATGTATCTTGATAGCTGCTGTAGTTATATTATTACAATCGCTTTACCCTCAATAATCATGCTCAGGTGCCATGTCGTACGCCGAACTCGGCACGGTGGTCAATAAATCGGGAGGCGAGTTCAGTTTCTATCAGTCTGCATTCGCCGACATGCACAAGTTCTGGGGACCTCTGCCCAGTTTCATATACTCTTGGGTGAGCATCATGTACGTTCGCCCGGCCGAGGTGGCCATCATTATATTGACGTTCGCTGAATACTTCATCCGGCCGTTCAGCATTTTGAGTTCCATGACCCCCGAAACCGAACACACGGTGAAGAAGACCGTCAGCATACTCGCACTCGGTAAGTGCAGCTCTAAAATGTTTTTGTTGTTGCTGTTATTATTATTATTATAATTATTAAGTATAAAAACCGTAAGCTCTTATTACAATGTTTGTATTGGTTTTTTTTTAAAAAGGTATCATAACTTTCATCAACTACACTAGTGTTAAGTGTTTCATAAAAATCCAAAACGTGTTCACTGTGTGTAAAGTCACCGCCTGCATAGTTGTCATAGGTGGTGGACTATATCAACTCTACCAGGGTGAGTGATTTGTATATTTTAACGATGGATTATGGATTTCGAACATCGACCTTATTGACGTCATATTTTATCACTGTTTATCATTACAGGAAATACTAAGAATTTGATGACTGGATTCGAAGGCACAACGTTATCCATAGATACACTCCCGATAGCCTTTTACAGTGGCCTTTGGGCGTATGACGGATGGTAAGTCTCATGATCGTGCGATCATCAGTGCTTGATTAAGAAAAAAAATAGTAGAGGTACTCTGTTGTGACAAATATAATTTGCGTCTCGACGGCTAATAATTAACCCTTTTAAGGGTTAATAATTAATATCATATTACATATTATATAATCGAGAGGGGTTTTGCCCCCATACGTCGCATCCCCTTCATTACCTCCTCAATATATTTCCAAAATCTAACAAATATTTCATAACTTATTATTTTTAGGTACTTTATAAGTTTCGACTATATAAGCTTACGTAGGTATTTATAAGTTGGTGGTAAACTTTTGATGGAAATTAGTATTTATTTTAAATGGATCAATGATAAAGTATAATTTTAATTATTTTAATTTATTTAAAGTTGTTTATAATATAATATAAATATTAAATATATATATATATATTTTGCACAAAATTTCTAAAATCAGTCCCAATATCCAAGTATAACAAGAAACATGAAAGGAAGCTATCACCGCAGGTGATGCCTAAACTTTTAAAGTTTTAACGGAACATTTAACATTGTAATAATTGTAAACATACATTTTTTATTAATCTTGATTTGATAAACTCCATAAACGAGAATATTTTTCTCTAAATTATTTACAATGATAATTATGCAAAAAAAATGTTGTATTTGCTACAAATTCGGAGCCCAAATATTATAATAGGTTATGGGGATATTATGCTAATATAACGCGTACGTTTTGCAGGACGGCTACAACCGTGGTGTCCGAGGAAATCAAGAACCCTCGCAGGTACGTAAGATTTCTTCGTTTGATGACACATTTTATTGCTAACACTGCTCGCTATATGTTTTTTCTTCTATACAACGACGAAATGTACATGTTACAGGAACATACTGCTCAGTATTCTTTTGGCTGTACCGTTTGTCACCATGATTTATGTTCTGATGAACGTGTCGTACTTGACAGTCCTATCGGTTGCAGAAATGACTTCAGTCCAGGCGGTAGCGGTAGTGAGTATATTATATTGCTTAGAAAAGTCGATATTCGATTTACCTACTATTTATTTTCGTCTGCGTAGAACAATTTTAACGTATTTAATTCTTAGGAATTCGGAACTCGAGCACTGGGAAATTTTAGTTTTATAATTCCACTCGGCGTAGCCACGGCGACTTTTGGCTGTGCGCTCAGTGTCCAATTTGGAATAACCAGGTCAGTTGCCGGTTTGATGTTCGAAATATACTTAAATTCGCGTTGTACGTATTTAATCTGTTTCATTATTGTATTTGATTTGTTGTTTTCGTAGGTTGTGCTTTGCCGCGAGTAGAGAAGGTCAGATGTTGGAAGTCTTCTCTTACGTGAGCGTAAAAAAGCTGACGCCCGCACCCGCTGTCGTCTTACAGGTATGTCAATATAATTAAAACGTTGTACTTTTTACATGGAATTCTAATTAAGCGTTGTTGTCGAGTATTTTATAACAATTTAATGTTTTTTTTTTCAGGGTTTGCTCACGTTAATTTGTCTGTTGTGTGGAGACATTGTGGTGTTAATAGAATTCGCTAGCTTCTTAGTGTGGATGTTCTACGGTATCTCCATGGTGGCATTGTTAGTGATGCGTTATACCAAAAGAGACGTTAAACGTCCATTCAAAGTAAACACATCATTATATTGTCGTACTAACGACATTAATGCTATATACCACCTCTATGGTGGTGCCAAATAACATATCTCCCGTGTCCTACTATGGACTTGTATAGGATACTCTATATATCGGGGGAAAATAACATGGTGAAATTATTCATCTTACATCGACTCGATGAATCAATTATATTGTTGCTCCGGGTGCAGTCATTATGTATAATATTCCGTTTGTCACCTTTATGGTGTCGATACAGTCCGTATAATATAATATAGTAACGTTTTCTTCGATGTCCTACTATGGGCTTTATATATGACTCCGTGCTTCGAGGGAACGTGTATATGTTGCAAAATAACATGATGAAAATATTCATCTTAATATATTGTGTATTGGATCGAATAAATCGATTTTTCCGGGTCCTCAAAGGACTTAAAATTCCCACCGCATCCGACAACGGATGCGGTGTATAACTATATTATATAATAATATTACATTGTATTAATTTTCCGTGATTGTGTTTCTTTCACTAGCGTCCAATTATTTATAGGTATAGATAATATAATATTTCGAATGATTAGGAGGGCATCATATAACCTTTGTTCTGCCTGCACGACGATGACCTCATATATGACACGTCAATGTTTATGGTAACGAAATGAAATCCTATATATATACTGCTCTGCACATACACACACACTCGCAAATACTATATATAGGTGTATACTGACAGACCATACGGCATATAAATATATAAAAATTATAAATGGCGTGTAGGTATATGTATATATCTGTCGTATCTACCCCGCAAGAAGTATGTAGCTTCGACAAAAAAACGTATCGTTTGAGCACGCTACGTGGGTAGGCCAAAAGTTCCTCGTTTTTAATCTGTAAATTTTGTTTTCTGTCCGTTCACGCAGGTACCAATCGTCATTCCAATATTCGTGCTCATCGTGTCCACCGTTTTGTTCATCACACCCATTCTCAACGATCCCAAGCCACAGTTCCTCATTGGTCTTGTGTTCATTCTGTCGGCGTTTTTGATATACATTCCATTTGTGTACCAGAAAAAGAGGTTATCGATAATCGGTACGTATACCTATATATTATACTTAATAATTATAATATTACAACGTTGACAAATTTGCATTTCGTATAAATGCATCTGCTAGGTTGCCGAAGTAATAAGTATCAAATATTTCGCAATGATTCATAATTATGACGTTATATACCAAAAGTCTTGATTTTTGAGTTTGTACATTAACTGTATGCCTACCTATCATAATATTTTATGTTTTTAAATTTGTATGATTATAAGATTTTCAAAAATACACAGATTACGCCGATTTTAAATTCTGAGCGAAGCGATGAATGTATTGATTTTACAATGATGTGTGTTTTTTTTAAATATCATCACCTTTTAAGACAGTTTAAAGTGCTTGGATTTTCTTCAATAGTAACTTTTCTGTTAGGAAAGTGAATCTAGTTGGTACTTTGGGGGGTCAGAAGTAAGTTCCCAGTAGTTTTAAAAAGCGCCGTGAAAAACAAAAGAAAAATTAAGAAAAAACGGAAATTTTTACGCAAAATCTGTTTTCGAGAAAATCGATATGGATTTTGGTGTAACTCTAAAACAAATGAACGTATATACAATATACATGCAATTTTCACTGGTTGTTTATATTTGCATTTTCTATACACGATAAAATTTTCAAAATATTTTGAACTGTTTAGGAACATTTACAGTTTCCAATTTTATTAGTATTTTTTTCTGTGAATGTCAATAAAACTTTATTTGTTGTGTAAAAAAGCTTGAACATTTAATACAAGGCTCCTACTATATTGTTACAATGACATTTGAAAAATATTAAAAATCCTTAGTCACAGTTTTTATTTATAAGCATTTAAAGTTCAAATCTTAACAAAATACGGAATAATCACGAAAATTAGAAAATTATTTTGAGTTGAGAATTCATAAAAATTTTGCTTTTTAAATCTTAGATTTGAAAATGTAATACAAGATAAGAAAAGATAAGTAAGATACATAAGTTTGTCTACCTTTATCAAAAAAAAAAATGTCTACAAGAAAGTCAAATTAAATTTTTATGAGCGTTTGAAATTCATATTTTTACAACATTTGATATTCACTCGATATCTCATGTAACGATTTTCTTATTTTGTTGTAATTAAAAAACGAATGACTGTAGATACTTGAAAATTTCACTGAATGTTTATATTAGTATTTTCTATCCACCATAACATTTTGAAAATAATTTGACTCTTCTTGAGCTGTTTACAGACATTGTTAGTTTTCAATTTTTTTAGTTTTTTTCTTCTATAAATATCAATAAAATTGTATTTGTTGGGTAAAAAAGCGTGAAGGTTTAATATAAGGCTCCTGATATATCGTTCTAATAGTGGTTGAAAAATATTAAAAATACATTGGCACAATTTTTTTTTATAAGCATTTAAAGTTCAAATTTTGACAAAATTTATCAAATTTAAAATTTAATAATTATTTTGTAGTTAAAAATTTATAAAATGTTCAACTTTTATAGTTAAGGATTGAAAATTTAAAACAAGGTCCATGTAAATAGTTAAATATATAAATTACTTTACTCACAATAATATCATCAAATATATTAGTAAAACCATAGACTGACTGACCGTTTTCGCTCAGAATCGTTTTTCTTATGATGATAAGAATGATTACGATTCTAATGATATTATATTATTAAATTCAAATTTAACACCATCCATTCCACTTGTCACCTACTATACAGCAGAGCGCCATCCACTTACCCACCTTTTTTAATAATAATGTTTATTGTTGTTTAATATATAAATGTTATTTGATTGTGGTGTACAAGGTACACTCGCTAGTGGACCCACTATACATGGTATTATCATAAATCATATTGTTAGTTTTAAATTATAATAACTTCTAAATAGTATTTAAAATTTAATAAGTCAGATATAGCTACCTATTTGTATATTTAACTTGAGTATACCGACATTTCCTCCCTCTCCCTCCGAACACTGTCTACATAATACATTGTCTGAAGATACTATATAGATCGAAGGTACTGTGTGTTAATGGTTGTAGTAGGTAGCCGCTATAGTCATTTGTGGCGTTACGTAAACTTATGATCTTTTTGTTCTATTTATACAGATAACTTCACGAAGTTCATTCAAGTATTAATGGTGGTTGTGCCGCCGGAGAAAGATGAAGCGGATGCCGAGGAAAATTGCAGTGTGAAAGACGACGAAGGCGAAACTGAGGCATCCATGATCGCCGCGGTAGTATGAAGACCACCTTAATATAATATATTATAGGCCTCAATAACAAGTTTTCCGGTTGGTCATTACCATACAATATTAATTAATAATGATTATAATATACACGACTGTGGAAACGGAATTCTAATTTAATATTAATTTTACGTCGTAGCCACGCGACACGTAAGTGGCGAGTCTGTGATATTAGGATTAACAATTGTATATAGTCTGTATATATTATATAACTATCGTCAAAACAGTCGTATATTACGTTAAGAATAACACCAATTAAAATTGCATTAAGGATAATTTTTTTATATAAAAGATTTTTTAATTTATTCATCTCTTGTATTATTATTATTTATTATATTTCGTATTTATAATATTTATGTAAAAGGTTTTCGCCTGTGTCCTATGTATTTAATTTGCCAATTAACTGATAATTATCTGTATGCATAATATTATATACTAATATTATAATATATAAGCCATGTGGTTCGAATTATTGCAATGATTTTATTATGATTTTGTTGAAATTTTTTATTTTTAAATAAAAATATGTTGAAAAGAAGAAAATATGTTTGTCAAATGTATATAATTTAATATCTCACAGCTTTCTACTTATCTTGATTGGTGAATTGTGAATGGTGTAATAATAATAATATGTTATGTATACTTATATTGAGTTATATATGTAAATATGTTTATTGTATATTATTATGTTTTTCTATTCTTTATCATAATTTAAAATTATATAATATAGGTGACCCTCACGCATATTTTCCAACAATAAATAATTTATTGATTATTTAGTAATATATTTTTATTATTTTGTTTTTTGTTCACACTACATAATATGGAGTCAGGAGTATAATAAATTACCTAATACCCTGTTACACCAAGCAACACAATTTTACCAGAATCCAGCGGCATTGATTTTAGATACGCGCGGTTATATTGTGTATCTATCACAGACTATAATGTTACAAAGCAACAAAATCGTATCCAAGTTGAACTAAAAAAGTGAAAAGATTAATCAATAAAATGACCGTGTATTGAAAAAAAATTGTTCCTAAAAACTTCTAATGATTCTATAATTTACCAAACCAACTACAAATATTTACCGATTTGAATATTATAAATATTTAGTTACGCTATTTCAGTAAAACAATACAATGTATAGTTCTAAATAGTATAAAAATTATTTTATCATCCGTTCTCTGTTATGTATTTCTATTTTATGTTACCTACGACTTACGAGTACTGACGTAATAGTGAAATGTATAAAGCAAACTAATATTATTTTATAACGAGTTCTTAGAAAAAGGTGTGAAATGTCTATTTTTTATAAAATTAAAAATAAGTATAAACCACGTTTGAAAATTATTTTTTGAAATTATTCGCCCTATGGCAGAAATTAAAACAAATTAGTATGCTCAGTATACAAATATTATGTGACTATTGAATGGGAGGGAGCGGTGTGGATGGATGAAGTTGATCATTATGTATAGGTAATCCAAGACTAATTGCAAATATTGGGGGGACTCCAGGCTCTAGCATCCCCAGTATTTTTTTAACCAAAGTTGTGTTCCTGCATAATATAATATTATTTACCTGCCTAGTCTATAGTAGTCTATACAATTGTTTCGTTTTATTTTTACATTGTTTAGTGTCGTGCATATAAATATTTGTGTAAGGACATAACTATACATACGGTATAGGTAGTTGTATTTATAAATAATTAAATATTTTTAAAATCGTTTAGGTTCGGTTAAACATTTTTATACATTTTGTAAACATTAAAATAGTAACAAAGTGTTATGCTTATAAATACGCAGCGATACCTCTTTGCAAGATCTATGGTGGGGCAACCGCAAAGATTCGTCCCCGGCAGTAATAATAATAATAATAATAATTTATTTTACAAATAAGAATACAATACACTTCAAAAATAAGACAATAGACAGTATGCAACACTCCCTGTAAACATAGCTTGTATTGGGAGAAAGTACCCAATATTTTATTAACTATTTTGTGCATAAATTGTATGGGTAGGATTGTGTACATATGTGTATGATCTATATATACACATATGTATTTTTCTTTTATATGGTTCATACTATAGCGATTGATCAGTTAAATAGCAAACCAAACCGAAGATAATTCTGTCATTTTCGTCATTAGAAAATTTCAAATATTAGTTTCAGTTTTATATAGTTTAAAAATGCTGATTAGTTATTAAATTACACTGTTTATTGATAGAAAAAAAGGTTTCGGAATTTTCAGAAATAGTTTGAATTACGAGAATATATATGAATTATAGGTACAAAATATATATAACTATGTATGATTAAGCTTGCATTCAATTTTCAGATATTAATAATAATAAAATAATAAAACAATTTTCAAAATCTCATAAACAGGTCCGGCCCAAGGGGTATAGGCGACATAGGCCCACGCCTAGTGCACTTTAGTAAGAGGTCGGCATTTTCAAAATACTGATAATATTATATTGTTAGGGGTAGAAAAATTCGATTTCGCCTAGTCCACTATTTTTGCTTGAGCCGGTCCTGCTCATAAAATTGCTAAACAATTTTCGCGACTATAATATTTTTTTATGAAATAATTTTTTTTGAAGTTATTTAATTTACAAGGTACTTTTTGGTATAGAATAAAGAGCTCTGTTTTATTATACTTTATTTATTATTGTATACTTACTAAATAATTTTAGATTCTGGGTGAATTGGTTTTACAATGATGTGCGTGTTTTTTCTCATCTGTCATCAACTTTTGGGACACTAAAAATGCTCCGATTATCATTTTTTCTGATAGGAAAGTGAATCTAGCTGGTTTATCAAAAAAGTCAAAATTAAAAATTTCTATTTAAAAGCGTCAGTTGTCAGGAAAAACAAAAAAAAATTATTAAAAATTGGAAAACACAAGAACTGATGTGCCTAACTCAAAAACTAAATATCGTAAATACTATTTACATTTTCGCCAAATATTAAAACGAGCATTTCCCATACATGGTAGAATTTTCAAAATATTTTGACTTTGTTTAGCTATTTATACAACTTTCGAATTTTATACATTTTTTTTAAAAATTATTGCATATAAAAAAATGTTAACCTGGTAAAATACTTGAAAATGGAATGTAACTCATAAGTTGTTTTTATAGCAGTTCAAAAATATTATAGATATATTGGTACAATTATTTTGTATATGCATTTAAAGTTCAAATTAATTTTCAGTTAAAAATTCATAACATGTTTTCTTTTTATTGCAAACATTTTGAAATCGAATGGAAGACTCCACATTAGTTTTTCTACATTTAACAAAAAAAAAGTTTACCGGAGAGTAACGCTATATTTATAGCCATGGCCCAGGAGATATTATTGATTTTTATTAATTTTTTTTTTAATTATTAAATTTGATTTTTTATACTTGTATGCTAGGCTGACACATTCCCTGCTCGGAATCAGTTTTCTTATACAATGATTTATTGAATTCAAAACTAACACATCCATTACAATGACTTTTTTTATTTTTACACTTCAACTTATTTGAATATTATTGAATAGCAATCCTTCTAACGATTATCGGTCAATATCTCTAAAATAATATATTGTTAATATAAATGAATTAAGAGGATGTCAGCGCACTATTTATTTTCTTTCTCTGACCCACGCGCAACATAGACAAAACGCATTGCACAGAATCGCTTTTTTTATGTTTTTAAGTAATTTCAGAGTAAAATCACTCATTACAAAAAAGATAGAGAATAATATTTTAGAGGGAATGACATATCGATTTTATATTTTATTGTTATTTGACTTTGTATTCGATTCTCAAAATAAACAAATAAATGTTGTAAATTTAAATTATGTTTAAATTGTTTTGAAACAATATTTAGAAAAATCGATATATCATTCTCTCAAAAATATTATTCTCTATCTTTTTTGTAATGAGTGATTTTACTCTAAGATTACTTAAAAACATAAAAAAATGATTCTGCGCAAATGCATTTTGTCTATGTAGCGCGTGGGCTAGAGAGAGAAAACAAATAGTGCGCTGACAACCTCTTAAATATTTTAAATATCAACCGTTGAGTATAACAAAAAGTACCACATGAATATTTTTGAGTGTGTTGAACAATTTTAGTTATCATATTTTCTATATAAATTCTATTATGTAGGTATCTCTCTGCGGACCCGTTTTTTCCGACCTTCTCACCAGCGGCGTATTTAAGAATTGTTATAGGGAGGGGATGAGCCATTGAATAATATACATAAAAGTGGGGGGGCGTTGCCCCCACACCCTCCTTTAAGGATTCCAAAATTTTCTCACTAAAGGCTATACAGTTTACACTTTAAACACCATAAATTCTACATTGAATACTAATTTGTCATTATTTTTAGTGAATAATAGTAACACATTGATTATTATTAATTTGATCTAAAATAAATTTCAATTTTTAATTTACATTCAAAAAAGTTTCCATCGACATGACGGAAGCGCTACTGCTCTGTGAGAGGGTGAAGAAACTTTCAGAGTGTTCTACAAGACTGTAGAGGACATCAAGGAGGATGAAAAGCATGCGAGACAACTCGCGGGAGGATGGCCTATAATGATGATGGACCTGTGGCTATCACGATGCTATTGGAGGAGCCACAAACCACCAAATCTTTTAATCGCTCATCTTTAGCATGTAGTAATTTCCTTTTTTGGGGATATTTAATATTGGAATGGAATATTTCAGTTATACTTCAGCTAAGTATTTTAATAAAAAAGAGCGTATTTTATTGTCATTCCCTAGTGTTAAAATGCTTAGATCTGAATCTGCTCGCTCCGGATACCTAAGTACCTATATATACATACATATTATTTTATAAAAACGAGTAAAAAATTTGAAATGAATAAGAGCAGCGTCATAACTTGCGGTGGGACGGGTTTAACCACTGGGGTGGGTCTGGAGTCGTCCTCCCTCGCTGTCGGCGGGGGTGGAGGGTAGGGGTAGCGTGTAATTTAAGGGTGGATGGAAGGGGTAACACGGCGCTCTCTGGCGATCAAACCAACCGGCCACCGCTTTGGCATACTTAAGGTATTGATCTCGGCGGTTTTACCAAGGCCAAAATATTGTGAAACATTGTCGTTGCCGCCGCCGCTTTGCCAATGCACAGATAACGAAATATATACACTGACATAAGATATTCCTTACACACCTCACACGCTTAAACACGTACCTATATAGCGCCCACGCGAGCCCACGTCCACGTCACACACCTGCAGTTACAGCTGCGCTATGGGTCAGCCGATGTACTTGTCGCTGTTGGCCATCACAGTCTGCCTGATTACTTTGTTGGCCACGTGCCCCACGTTGGCCGTCGGTTGGCCGGTCGACAGCAGTTTTTACGATGAGATCAAGCGGGTAGTGTATGGTGGTGGCGAAAACATCGACGACTCCGTTGCCGCCACTGAATCATCACCACCACCGCCACTGTCATTACCATTGTCGTCACAGGCGAGTATATATAATATATTAGATGCAAATAGCATAATAACATTAAACAACGAAACCTATTATAAATGTGTAAGATGAGGTTAGCGCATAGGTCGGGGTAATGGATAGAGTTGCATGTTTTTGATAATCGGTCATAAATAATCCAAATTTTTACATTATCCATCGGTTTTTTTTTTTACAAACTGTTTTCTAATACAAATTAGATTAAAACTCATGTAACCCCGACGGCTGTTGATAACCTATATTAAGCGAGATAAGTCGAGATACATAAGTAGTTATATATAATATGAACATTATAAACCTATAGGGTCACAATGCCTTGTAATTATTATCATACGCTAATTGCTAATTATTGCTTAAGCTTTGATCAGCTTTCGTAGGTAACTATATAGGTATATAGTATTTTTTTCCCGGGATTTTTTATACCGTATCTCATAGAAATTTTTACTTCAATCCCTCAAAAAAAAATGTTGGGTAAAAAAACTTTTAAGGAATCTTATTTTACATTTCAAGCCTTAGGTAATAAAATTAAAAATTGTATATTATATGTTATAATATAATATGCTATTCTATAATTGGACATATTTTCAAGATTTAAACGAATTTCGTAATAATTTGTATTTTAATTGATTATAAAAAAGTGATTTTCAATTTTTTTTTATATTTTATCGTACATAAATCAAGATTAAACTTAAATAGCAAAAACTTTTAAATGTTTATAAATAACTTAAAAATTGTTAAAATATTCTCAAATTAAATCATGTCTATAGTAAATGCTAATATAAAGATTTAGCAAAATTGTAAAATCTCTACAGGCTACAACTATTTATATTTGAATAACGAATTACGACCTACTACCTTACTATATATTAAGTTAGGAAGAAGTGAGTTGAACGCAATGCTAATTCTCGGGTGTACATTTGTAAACATATGATATGTTAAGGCAACTATTTAAATTTAATATTATATTGTGAATAATAGACGTTAAATATATAATACTATAAATTACTATTATCTATTATACCAGACAGTGGCAGAGACAAAATTTGTAGTTTTATATAATTATATATTTGAATACTAGTACATAATACATACATAATGAGGTATGTACTTTCTATAAGGAAGAGCTTGTGCCAAAAGTAGAGAGGTACCTATAATATTGTATTTAAACATAAAATAGGGATTTAATTAACTACGCATATAATTTGCATTAAAAAATAAATGGCCCTTAATAATCTTAATTTATATATGAACAGGACATAAGCAGGCCCGTAGAAGTAGAAGGATGGCCGAAGAGCCCGATACCCCGCCTAGGACAAGTGAGCGGGGTGGCAATAAACACGGTTGGGCAACCTGTGATTTTTCACCGGGGAAGCCGTGTCTGGGACGAGAAGTGAGTCTAACTACCATTCTATACTGTTTGGCAGAACGTTCATAATTATTAATATTCATCAAATGTATTTAGTTCATTCAACGAAACATTCCACTACCAACACATAGAGGAAGGTCCCATTTTAACAAACGCCATTGTCACTCTGAGTCCGAAAACCGGCGAGGTTTTATCTAGCTGGGGAGCAGGTTTCTTCTACATGCCCCACGGCATCACAATAGATCACCAAGGGAACGTATGGGTCACAGATGTGGCCATGCATCAAGTGTTTAAGGTTAAAAAACACCACTTTTATAATATATTATAATTTTCCGCTCAAAAACATAAAAACCCATCCACAACGCATGTTGACATATAACGGAATAATGGTGATAAAAAAATAAACAGTTTTCGCCCGGAGCGCCCAGAGCGTCATTAACCTTTGGCAAGAGATTCGAGAACGGCAAAGGATACAGGACATTGTGTCAACCTACTTCTGTGGCCATCGCTTCGACTGGTGACATTTTCATTGCTGACGGATACTGCAACTCTAGAGTTTTAAAGTTCACAAGCCGAGGAGAGTTGCTACGAGTTTTTCCTCACGCCAACGGTAAATTACTATAATTAAAATAGAATAAAAACTAATTCATTTTGAGTCATGAGTTATGACTCATATTTATTGGATAACACTCGGTACCTACTACAGTACTTTGCATATATAGAACTATTATAGAACTATAGAAGTCTAGTATAGGAAAAAGTTTAAAAAATAACTGTAAGCTAAAAGTGTTCAGGTTGTCATTACTTGTCAAAATCATCAATTTAATTAGAAAACAGATGACGTTTAACATAATTAAAAATGAAATATATTATGCAACACATTTAAAAACGGGACATTAAATTACTAAGCGTGTAGACTATATTAGATAACAACATGTCTATATACTCCAGTATACAGTTACAATAAAATTCACATTTAGGTATATATATCATTAATTATAAGTATAATAAATTGTGAATAATTGATAGGACTATAAGTAATCGAGGTACAGAGTTCAAAAGTTTCAATCATTAATGGATTTTGAATTCAATCCATAGGCGCAATTTTTTTTCTTGTGGGAAGGTGGTTGAACAATTTAATTTTAAATGTTTTATAAACATTCATAATTTAGATTGAAAACGTTTATTTTACTTTACCGTCTTTACCCTCAACATTTCATTTGACAGCTATAAAATATTTTCCAATATCATTATTATTTCTATCAATATAGCATTTATTTTGTTTGTAAGTATTTGATAGGTATATCTATTGTATAATATATGTAAATAATGTGCTAAGTAGATATACCTATGTGTGTGCCTACATATGATGTTATTTTTATAAAAATAGTATGAATAACATTTTATTCACTAAATTTGAGGATAAGAATTAGATTCGTAGAATTATGTGGAAACAAAACAGCTATTGTGTTTTGACTTATTCAAATACCTACCCAACTATATATGTATCTAAGTATTACTATAACTTTCAGTAAAGGGAAAAAATGTGTATGAAAAACGATTTATAAAATAAATTTAGTTATAAGATGGTTAGGCAAGAATTATTAACGACATTTTATTTGTAACTTATTTTTATAAACAGGCTATAGATTGCACCTGTATTATTATACATTTATAATATACTAAATATTTATACAGATTACAGATATATAGTCTGAAAGACGAAGTTGTACAGATTTGAGATGGTTATAGGAATATATTTTAGAATACGTACGTGCTTACTTTGCGTATACCGTGTTTTTTAATTCGTCTGTGTTATAAATTATTGTGTTATTAGAATTTCTGAGCCTTCAAGTACCACACAGCCTAGCATTGCTCGAAAAACACGACCTCATCTGCATTGCTGACCGTGAAGATATGAGAGTTGTGTGCAGGGGCGCTGAGCTTTCGACAGAAAGCAAAGAACAGGCCCCGTTAACGATTCAACAGCCAGACTTGGGACGGGTGTACGCGATAACCAATCACGGTATGTGTTGAGGTATTGAATATGACAATACGCGTTTTAACTAAACGACAATCGTTTTTAATTTCGTTTGAAGGCGATTTGATTTACGCCGTTAACGGACCTACATCACCCCTGATACCGGTACGAGGATTTACCATAAACCCTATGACCGAGAATATTGTCGATCACTGGACACTATCCAAAAATTCAGTGAGTTATACCTACCATTATGGCCATATACTATATAACAGTGGCGGATCCAGGGCTAATTTTTTTTTTTTTTTTGGGGGGGAAGATTGGCATGAGGTGGCAAAAGTTCAAAAATTGGCTAAACACAGTGTATAACATAGGGAAACTACGGCGATTGGGGGGGGGGGAAATGCCTCCTTTGCCACCCTTGATTCTCCGCTGGTATATAGCAAATAATAATATATATAATATACATTTATACTCTACTATGTTACCATGTCTACCGCTTATAAATTATAACTTAATATTATATATTTTATAGATATAAAATAATTAGATTTTATGTACAGGGCGCGGCAGTCAAATCCGACGATTTAAAAAATCGCCACTTTAGCCGCGCCCACTAGTTCATGTTAAAATTGTCGGGTTTGACTGCCGCACCTTGTATAATGCATATACCTATCATTTGAAATTTAAATACTTCAGTAATTTGTCATAGGTACTATTGTACTAAGGTCCGCAAAGTAAATAATGTTTTTATATTATTATTTAATATTTATAGAATATTTAGACATGCGTAGTACCTATAATCTATATCTTTATCAATAAATTATCAAAATTGTATTGTGTCTTGTTTTTCAGGCTATCAATGTGCCGCACGACATAGCTATTTCGAAAGACGGTTCGTCGTTGTACGTAGCTTCTATCAGTCCGAATCGCATAGTGAAATACACGATGACGTCGGTTAATCCGTTGAAATCCGAATAATACTCAAAAAATATTCTACACGCAAAACTACACAAAAACAATATTTATTTATTCCATAGAATTAGGTCACGATATATTCATTATTTGACTATTGATTAATGAATATAACGATACATTCGATGATCCATCAAATTAATGATTGGACAATTAAATTAAATTAAGCCTATTGTTACAAGTAGCCAGTAGGATATATTTTCCTGAATTCTGTTCGGCTTACTTATAATAAATAAACGTACATAAAATAGGTATTTATTATGTGACTATCAGACTATGCGAGTATTCTATGTATAGTAGGAGGAGGGTATCTAACTACTACATTTAAATATTGAATAATATGTTGAGAATTAAAATCATATTTATAGCATCTATAGAAAAATATATTATTCTGCAGCCTGCAGTGGTTTGCGAGTTTGGAATATCACTGTCGTCTGTATTTGCATTTCATCACATTAACACAGAGAACCTATCAAAATGTAATAAAGTTCACTATAAATTAATTATATTAAAGTACAGAACCTTGTTAGGTATATATAGTACTTTTGTAGTAGGTACATATATAAATACGTATTTTACTAAACCACAGTTGCTTAATATTTAATACTTTATACAAATACAAAATACATAAATATATTGGTATCATGATTGATATTATTATATATATATACTTAGATATATACATGGGCTTTTGACATAGGTATTATATTTGTAACACATATATTATAATTTATATTGTACCATTCAATACATAAATTCTATGATTATTTAATGCCAAGGTATACCGTAAATATAATATAGACAATGTTATAAAGTATTTGAGTAAAAATATTCAAAAATATTTTTAAACATTTGATTTTTATTCGAAAAATAGGTCAATAATGTGTAATATTATTAGCCTACTGCTCCCTCCAATACTAGGCTACCAAAGACCAAATACCACTATAGTCGAGTGGGTTTCAACTTTCAATGTGGGTACTGTCCCGGACAGTCTGTCCGTCTATTACAAAGAACAAAACTAACATGACCGACGAAAACTGACTTATCTATATGATTACATCATGTTTCTTATGTTAAATAAACTTCTGAATATAAAAGACTATATAGGTACGTACATTACGTTATTATTAACCTCCAAAATAAAAACTAAATAATTGGCTAACTATCAACCTATATTAATTATTTACTACACTGCAAATTATAGATTATTATTTATTTTATAATAGAAAATAAAATATATAAACATATTATAATAATATTAGATTAGGTACTTACATAGTTATAATCCGTATATATAAAATACTGAGGTTAATGAGTATTCATATACAGTGGTGTCATTATAATTTTTTTAAATAGGTATGCAATGGGTACTACGTATATCAGTCACAAACTCTGTCTATAATTTATACTTTTTTATGGCCAACCAATTTAAGAAATAGGCAAAAACACAATGATATTGGATTTTAAATCTGCAAGGTGAGCATTTGCCTCTATGGCTCTTGCTGATTTAAAAAGCAGCCAAATGAGCTGGTTGACGGTTGTTGGTAGAGAAACGACTATATTTATAATTTTAAAGAAATATATTATTGTGTGAGTAGGTACTAGGAAATTATTGTCACAATAACAATTAATACCTACAAAATAATTAAATAGTAATATAGTATTATATTATACATTTATACCTATAGTTTTTTAATTGGCACTTGGCATAAATAGATGTGCGGGCATACATATTTATAAGTACATTGGTGGTGTGTGAAGGAACATAATATATTATTATAATATTATACAGATATAGAGACTCGGAATTCAGATATTATACAGCCATATAGATAGGACGCATTTATAAACATTTGTATGTGGGCATGTATAGCAAAAATATTATTATAACTCCATATAATTTTATACTCCAAAATATTATTATAACTTCATATAATTTTATACTCCAAAACATTTTTATTTACAAAATAAGTGTTATAACTTATAACACTTTTTTTATGGGGAATTTACAAATAATATTGATTTACCCAAAAATTAATTGTCTCAAATTCTTAACATCACATAATTGGCATACCTATTTGAGATAAAATAATATTTGTTAAGACATGATAAACACGATTGCACACCAGCCAAATTATATAGATGTTGAGATGTGTATTGCAGTACTTTAATTTTGGACGTCATACCTTTCAGTAAAACATACTACACAGAGAGTTCGCAGGTAGATTGTGGCGCGCTAATTGAACCTGTGGGCAGTCGGTCACACTCACAGTTACAACTGGTTAACTGATCGTGTTAATAGTACCATTCTGCATTTTTACAATTTTAAATTATGATTAAGTGTTTAAAAATTAAATTAATATTTATGTTAAATTAAATAATATGTAAAAATAACAAAATTATATGACAATGTTAATTCATAAGTTGAATACTTAAAAGAAAAAAGTGTTAAACTTATGATTTATGTATAATTGTATAAAGAACTTGGATCTTAAACACAAGAAGTAGTCCGCATTATCATTTGCGCGCACCACAATAAATTGATAATTATTGAAAAGTTAGCAGTACCGTAAAACGACAAACTTTTAAGTTCTAATAGCTACAACTTCAAAAATCTGATCAACATTAGAATTTACTAATGTCACATTAATTTGTTTCATCAAAAACTACATAGAAATAATTAATAAACATAAATATTTAAACATTTCCTGGGAGCTAAACTAGAATTATGCCAATAAGTTTAATAGTTACTTATTTCTGATACAATGGTGTTTGTATTTTAAATTATAGAATTTTATGTTAATATGTATCTTAATATATACCAGATGTAGTATGATGTTTATTTGGTTATAAGTCTCAGTAGAAGGAATTAGCTATTAAGAGAATTTATCTATAAGTCTATAATAATTAACTGGTGTTGCATTACAAATATATTTTTAATTAAAAGCTACCTACTCAATATGTATATTAAATATCAATATTCTTACACGTAGAATGTGCTTTAGAATTGACTGTTTTTAATAAACTTCTGAGGGTTGAGCCAGGTCCACACTCGAAGGTATCGGGGAAATTTGACCCCACTGGACGTTCATACAGTATATGTAATGTCTGTTCCCACTTCACAGGTTTGTATATTTGTTTGGGTAAATTTCTTAACACTTGAGCGCTGTTCTGATAACGTTTTCCATCAATATTGGAGTGGACAGCTATCAGAGGTTCTGCTATTTTTATATTATAAAGTGCAGCTGCAAATGGTTCAACGGCAGGGCGCATGAGGTCTGTATGAAACGCACCAGAAACATTTAACCTCTGCATCTTTCTAAGATTATATTGTTTAAGATTGGATTCCAAATACTTTAATGCCTAAAAAAAATTATAAAAAAATCAATAAATATTGTTTATACATTATGTTATAAATAAATTCGGTCTCAATATTATATGATTGTAATGTATGTGAATTGTGGAAAAAAATCCCCAGTATAAAAACTAATCCGTTTTAATATTATGTATATATAGCCTAAGTAATAGTTAATAATAATTTAAATTAATAATAACACATTAACAAAGCTTAAAACTTATAAGTTACAACATATAATAGGAATATTCACTATCATAAAGAAAAAAAACTTTTAAAATACAGTGAAACTTCTAGTAATGCACAACGATATTGTATTTCAATATCAGATAAATTTTACCGATATCTATAAGAATAAACTATCGAAAGTATTTTCATATCGATATCGAAAATCGAAATCAATTTATATATTTTACATTATTTACATATTTTCTATAAGTTTTGACAGTGAATCAATGGCAAAGAACAATTAAACACTAATGATAAGCAATACTATAAGTCCCCTTAAATATTCCCGCATAGCTGTTACATTTGGAATTTAACATTTAGTCTCTTATTCTTTTTTTAATTAAATTATTTTTTTTTATAATAACATAATTTTGACATATTGCTATAATAAGTATATGTGTATTCACTATTCATACATATTTTTTCAGTGATATTTTGTTTGGTTGATTTGGTCATTATTAAATAAAGTCCTGTATTATTTTATATTTGTGTTACCATTGATTATAAATACTACAGATCGCTCACTGCGGTACAAAATATTATGCGATAATTTACTAGCGATCCTGGCGCTTAACACTTAATGAAATTAGTTGTTAAACAACTAATTAGCGCAGAATATTTTGTACCGTAGAGAGCGATATATAGTATTTATAATCAATGGTATTAACTAATAATAATAAAATAATAAAATGTTATGATTTTTAATGTGACAGTTAATTAGGTAGGTCACACTAAACGAAAATCCAATCATGTACCAACCTAGAAAAAATACTCCTCATTTTATACATAGTACTTGCTATAGTTACCTAAATAATTTATTGTTAAAATAATAATTATCATTTAAGAAGTATAAAAATTAAAAAATAGATTATTTTTTATACTAAGGATTTTTTCCAAAAACCAATTTAAATACTCCTTACTTCTAAATGCCCAGCAACTACTTTACAATCAGGATTCAAATAGTTTGATATAGAACAAACAGGTTTTTCTATTCCTTTATCCAGACACCAATCTCTGGCCATTTTCAAAGCATAATTTAATTTAGAATCAGGTCTTATGTAAATATTTGCCATTCCACCTGGTTCAATTTCAGACGCATAATGCATTGCTTCAGCGCGTACTTTAACTAAGCTAACAGCTTTCAAAGAAAAAAAAATCAAAGAATTTTATAGAAAAATTATAACTATGACAATAATAGTTATTTATTACCTTGTTCGAATGAAAAACACCCCGCAAATGTAAGCGCAGCAAATTCTCCAATACTATAACCAGCAACAGCCATACAATTTTCAATGGCACTAGGTTGTTCTTCTTTTAGTTTCTCAATGGCACCCAAAGAACACACAAGAATGGCTGGTTGACTATAGATGGTCTGATCCAGTTTAGATTTTGGTCCTTCCAAACAAAGTTTCAACAGATTATACTTCAGTATTTCACTTGCCGCATTGAACATCTCTACAACCTGAGGAAACACTAACAGATTTTTTCCCATGCCCACAAACTGGGTACCTTGGCCGGGAAACATCAGTATTGACGTTTCCTTGGGGTCCACCTTTGGTCGTAGAGCGTGCTGCGCTTGAGACTGGTTTTTGTGGGGTACATATGAACCTGGTTGTAAATAACATATAAATTAAAACAAATACTGTTCTGGATATGTAATTTAAACCTTTTGGGTATGGGGATGTTGTCCAGTTTTCAGTGTCTCCAACAACAGATGACTCCTCTGGAACTGTCCCATCTTCCAACAATTTTTTTACGTCTATTTCATTCATGTTTTTTGAATTGTCGATGATTGACATGTGCCTAATTTGTGTACTGTGATTTGAATAATTTGATTTTGACGAAGCACTGTATAAAGTACTTATAAAACGTTTAGAGGACATTTTTTGAAAACAGCAGTACCACTGCTGACACTTTGCAATGGACACCATAGTGTTCTTAAAAATATGTTCTTCAAATGGAACAAATAGTTACAAAATAAAACGGAATAAGAACTAAAAACATTCGAACACACAAACAAATTAAACCAATTAAGTTGTGGAAATTAATACATAAATTATCAAAATATATAAATGCTCAAGTGATCTACTAATGTCTAATGTCTATTTGTCAGTTCTACTAAGTACTGACCGGCGGGTTAAGAGATTTCATTTAATCTGTGATTAAACCACGGACCACGGCTATAGATAGTATGGTTGCCCATAGCCCATGATTCCCATACTTGAAAAGTGTCTATCACTATACTATCTAAAGCCGTGGTGTTTACCATGAACTAAGATATACAGGACTGGACACAGAGCCTTATCAGTCGGTCAGACAATGTTACGCATTGTACCTTTAAGCGGTACCTACGCTATCTGGTGACGAATTAATTGACTACATTATTATTACAGCTCGGAATTTAACGCACTTTCATATATTTTATTTTATCTACTTAAATTAAAAAGTACCTAGTTATGTATGTAGTTACTATATAGTTATACCTACTTTTTATAATATAAGACACAGCTTTAAATATTCGTTATGAGTATGTATACTTAAGAATGTATATATTAGGAATATTTTAAATTATAATTTATATTACATTATTAATGCATATTTTAGCTATTTTCAAAAATATTATGCATAGTATTTATTTAATTTATAATATTTCCTAATTATATATCCATGTACTTAAATCATTACACTAACCATTTATTTCAAACATTGAAGGAATAGCATTTTCTTTTAGCCTAGGTTTAGTAGCAGACAACGGAATAACAAAATCAGCTGAAGAAAATGAAACGTTATTACTATCTGTAGAACTAGAACTAAAAGAAAAAAAATTAATTTAATATTTTTCATTTCATTAGGTTAGGTTATATCTTAGTTCATGGTACAACGCTAGTAGTTGGTACAACGTCGATCTTAATGCCATCTAGGTACGTAATTCATTACATAATAATATTTGTAATGGTAATAATATATTTAATTGTTAAATTGTTAAATTGTAATTATTATTTATTGTACCTACTAACTATATAAAAAAATATTGAGTTAAGAATTAAGATCTAAAATTTACTTGTTTAGTTGACTTTCCTATATACGATATAAGGTATCTTAATTGACAAGTAGTTTATGAGATTGAGAGCAAATTTCAATACAACTTTCATCTTACAACTAGCACATAGTAGATAGAGTATTAGAGTTAATACATAATAATATTATTTTTATATATTTGCATTTTAGTGTTTTAATTTATTAATGTAATAACTAATAACTATAGTAGGTATGACATACCTGTTAATACTTGATTTACATTAACAATAATTGTTGTGAATATGGAATATTCTGTTTTCAAGTTCATACCTACCTACCTATATAATACTGTGCAGATATTTGTGTATGCATAAAAAAATAACAACAATAAATAGAATTTCAAAAAATAAGAATTATAGATATTATATGTATTACTCAAGTAATGACTAATTTAGCAGATTATTTTCTTTTTCAAATTTATTTTGTTTTGATTTTTATTTTCTATGTTAGAGAACTGTCTCATCCTTGTTGTAATGTAATACCTGACGATGAACATCAGTATTTCAGTTTTATATTCATTACATGGAAATGTTAGTAAACTGGTATTATTTTCTAAAAAATCATCAATTGTCTCCTGAAATACACTAGGCATACTACAATACTTTGAGAAAAAAATTTTCTATTTCTATTATAATATTATGAAAATGTTCATTTGGATTCCAGCTGAAGCTGTTAAATATTCAGTTCTTTTGGTGCTTTGAAATAATTTAATTTAATTTTGTTTTCAAAATATGACATTGATCTACACCACATCGCCTATGCATTTTGGTAATTTATCTTAATGATGGTAAATAAATTTACCAGGGAATGAAACCGCTTATGAAAAATTCGGTTTCCGGGTCCGGTAGGACTCAAAAAAATGTTCGTTAGTGGTTACCGGTTTTAGGGGTTTTTAGAATTAGTAGTAATTGATTACCGGTTACCAAAATGATCCCTAAAAATGTGATTACGGGTTATCGGTTTGGAAGCGGTTTTAATTCTTCAAGATTACCGGTAACCACTTCGGAAACGGTTTTTATCGGAAAATTTTAGTTTTACTTTAATTTACACAAAACAAATATCCACTTTATAAAACGATTTAGGGCCAAGCTAAATTAAAAAATAAATATGCCTTTAAACATTTGATTTTTTTGTTTTTTTTTATTTGCTTATAAAAAAGATGGATAGTGCTATTAAAAAAAGCGTGTGAAATGTTTAAAAAAAAAAACATGAAAAATGAATTTTACTAAATTTACGATTATATAAGATTTGAATGTTATTTAAATGTGGTTTTTCAATGATTTTGTAATTTTGTACACATACAAGTTAATTAAAAAAAACATCCAGAAAGTAGTATTGATAAGTTAAAAAAGCGGTGTTTTTTTTATAACTTCAGACACCATTGATTTAGTGCATAGTAAAGGTCCACGCACACTGCAGCGGTGACGGTAGCGGTTGCGGCAAAATGAGTCCGGACACAATTTTACCACCACCGCGGCGGCACTGCCAAGACAAAAGAATTTTACCGCCACCGCTGCAGTGTGTGGCGTCCTTAATAAATAAAAAATTTATATAGTTATTTTGTTATTTAATATTAATTAATAGGTATTTCTTAAATTTTTTTTATTATTTTATTCAAAACATTATTTTTAAATATTGGGATTAATAAAACTATTTTTAACTATTTATTATTTTATATAAATTAGAAATTGTTAATAAACCAAGTAATAAATAAATAGTTACCAAGTAACCAAACCGTTATCTATTATAAATTTAAATTAAATTTACTGCATTTGCTTCTAGTAGAAACAAATAAATGTTTTTTAAAGATAATGTGAAAATATCTATCATCCATCGGTTAGGGCGGTTAGGTTATAATTACAAATATCTATGGCAAATGACAATCGTCTGAGACGACAGACTACCAACACTACATTCTTCATTCCATTCGTAGTTATTTAATATGTACCTATTTTACAAATGCTCATTAATCTCAATACTTCCAGACTGAACTTTTGGATTGGAGGTATGAAGACGTGCGGATTTTCCTTGTCAGATATACATGGCTCTGACACTAGACAATATTATACACTCGAAGGGAACGCGTTTCGCCGGAAGAATAAATAATTACGTAAGTTTTGTCCTTCTACTCTTTTGACGCGGTAGACCTAATGTAAATATTTATTGTCAGACAAACTTATATACCCGCCAGACGTAGAATAGTTTTAAAAAATCCAGTCGTTATATGTGCACAAAAATTAGGATATTATGAAAATACTTTAAATTATAATACTTTACCTACAGCTAATTCATTTTTATAATAGAATAATTTTTAAAATTTAAAATCAATGATTAGGCAATGCTTTTATAAGTAGGAAGGTAGGTATTTATACCTACCCATTAAAATAAGAAAATACATTATGATTAATGTTATTTAATATGATTTGTAAGTAGGAACATAGCAGTTTATACCTACCACTCGGTGACGATTATTTTTGTCTCATACGTTCTTCCTAATTCCGTTCCGTCACGATAATTCTAGTTTTCGTTAAATGGATCCTCCACCGTATGCACAGTGAATTTATGTGTCACATTATAACACATAGTTTAACATGTTTTATGTGAAACATAATTGTTCTATCCATACGGGCTACGGGCATTAAACATTTGGGTTTTATGAGAACACCTCAAACGCACGTTTTATTTTGGGGGTTTTACGGGATATACCTATAGGACATTTTCCTCAAATTTTCACACTTCACTATTTGATATTGTGATATTATTGGTACCTAGGTTAAGTTTCTGTTTTATAATAGATCGATAGGTTACCTAGGTATATCACATTCTTTAATTTAAATTCCGGTAATCGAGTATTGGACAGTATACCTACGTAACTTATAATTATTCGTATCGTAATTTAATTACTAAAGAAATTTAATTTCTCCAACAGTGTCTAGGGCCACCGGCAGGAGAATGCATTATAGAATGTCTATAAATTTGTGGTCTAGTATATGGTTTAAATTGTCATGCGACCAACAACAACTGGGGGCTGTTTCTGGAAAATTTAAATGATCTAATAAGATTCATCTCATTATTTGAATTAAATTAATTTTTAAGCGATTTTTGTGTTAATCAATTTTTAATTTATTTCATTCAACACACTCGTCTCAGTTTTCTAGTACCTCTAGATTTCTCACGAAATTCATATCGATCATCTCACAGCTTTCATATTAAAAACCAAAAAAATATGCATTTTAATCTTATTTCAATCTTTTTCATCGATTTCACTTTTCCAGAACAACCCCCCTGAAATAGAAAACCAGAATATATTACAGATTTCAAAGTTTTCTATAAAGAACATATGATATTATATCAATAGACCATATATACAGGATTTTTAACAAAATATCTGACAAAAAAATAAATTATATGCTACTTAAGCGTATGACAAAATTGTTAATATTATGTGATAAGTAAACAATTAAGAAATATACTCACGTCAGCAAATTCCCAAAAATAATATATTTAAAGAAGTTATTATATTATATTATTAAGTTATTTTATTATATTTTAATCAGATTCACAAATTGGCTATTTTGAATTGATCTAAAAATATTTAAATCAAATTAAAATTTTTTATTTTTAGTCTTAAAAAATATAAATAATTTTTTGTTTATTATACGTGTAGCGCGAGTGACAATAAATTATATATATAAAAAAAAACTTGAACATTTTGTTTATAGCAAAAGTATTATGGCATTTGTCAGATGTCGGTGGGACATCCTGTACACACTGAGGATAATTTCTATGGATTTATCATATTATAATATATTTATGTCATCCATGGCAATCGCCAATTGCCGACATTCGGCAGTGACGATTCACTATTCTAATAATTGCAGTGAACAAAAAAATAAAACAAGCCAACAATTGACGGACAGTTCGTTAAGCAGTATAATATCATAATATAACATGAACTTTCACATTTTGTAACGTTTAGGTTATTTTCATAGAATATTTCCATTGTTTCTAGTTTCAATACGAATGAGGATAACTGTTTCTTCGGCGGCAGCGTGTGTTGCAGTACAGCTAGATTTCACCGGAAGAGTCGATGTTTACGCGTAAGTTTATTTTCATATTATTTTGGGGCTTAAATTAAATTTTTAGACTTGAATTAAATATTTATTGTCACGAAAAATCTGTTAACTCGGTAACGTAGAAGTATATACGTTACTACCTACCAAAGGCGCAATGTATAATAAATAATACACCAGTTCGAACAATCCAAACGCTGTCTTCGTTTTACAACGACCGGTTTAACACGCGTACCTTATTTGCCTAAACTATTCGCCGGGTAACACCTTAGGTTTGCGCGAAGTATTTATAACAATATAATGTTATTAATCTTTATATTTTGTATACATTATACACCCATATTTTACAATTATATATTTTGGTATTTTACCATAATTATTATTTTATATTTTAATATTTTATGATGGTCTTTTAATAGTGTAAAACATGAACACTCATGTTCTTATGTCACTTAAAAAAAACAATTATTATTATTTTTGTTTTTGTTTATTTTTACATAAAAGTACATTACATAATTTTAATGCATTGTAATCCTATTTATCTTTTGTTTACTCTAACACAATGCTTCAAAAGTTGTTATTAAATTATTGGTATAATATTTGTAAATTATTGAATTTAACTACACCTACTATAATTAGCAATAGAAATAAATCCGTGTATAAACTATTAAAAAAAAAATTTAAAAAATATCAAAGAGCACAAATTTTGCCGGTAGAACGAGTTCTAGTTGATAAATGACTTGCGAATAAATGTGATTTTCGTTAGGTATAAAACTAATAAATCCTTGAATACAACATTTAAAAATACAAACTCCGTATGATAAAAATTAACATTATTTATTGGTAGGTATATATAATATCTGTAACGCATATACGTCATAAGAATACTGTAGAACATTTTACTGCAAAATGCGTGTTATTTCAGAAATGGTATTCATCAGTGAACATTTATCAACTGGGAATAATATATCATAAGCAGACTGAAATGAGTGAATGTTTCACTGTTTCGAAGACTAAGTTTTGTAGCAGATTTTGATTCGGTCACGGGGTATGTATTTTCTTATTTTTCGGTAGGTTTCTTTTTATTATTGTTAATTTATCAGGGGATGTATTGCCCGAAAATTTTCAATATTTGTATTGTACACTGGTATAACACTATTATGGCCTATCAATAAAGTCGAGATAAAGTTAGAAAATTGGTCAGGTATGACATTTTTTAAGTAATTCTTTTGCGTAGGGAATTCGCTCAATGATATTTAAATGATTTCACCTATGATCAAGTACGATGACTTGTAGGTAACTATAGAATGTGTGAATAGGAAGTGTGTGATATGGCTAGTTTAAGTTTTCGTTAAATGTGAAACATACATTTTCTATGCGTACGGGGTACGGGCATTAAACATTTGGGTTTTAAGAGAACACCTCAAATGTACGTTTTATTTTGGGAGTTACAGGGATATACAGGATATACCTATAGGATTTTTCTTCAAATTTTCACTATTTGATATTGTGATATTATTTATACCTAGGTTAAGTTTCTGTTTTAGAATCGATCGATAGGTTACCTAGGTATATCACATTCTTTAATTTAAATTCTGATATTCGAGTATTGGACAAGTACCTACGTAACTATTATAATTCGTATCGTAATTTAATTACTAAAGAAATAAAAATTTCCCCAACAGTGTCTAGGGCAACCAGCAGGAGAATGCATTATAGAATGTCTATAAATTTGTGGTCTAGTATATGGTTAAAATTGGCATGCGACCAACAACTGGGGGTTTATTCTGGAAAATTTAAATGATCTAATAAGATTCATCTCATTATTTGAATTAAATTAATTTTTAAGCGATTTTTGTGTTAGTCAATTTTTTAATTTATTTCATTCAACACACTCGTCTCAGTTTTCTAGTACCTCTAGATTTCTCACGAAATTCATATCGATCATCTCACAGCTTTCATATTCAAAACCAAAAAAATATGTATTTTTACCCCTGAAATAGAAAACCAGAATATATAACAGAGCATAAAGATACTAGTATTCTACTAGATAAGTTTCAATAGCGAATGTAGAGAGATGAGATGATGGGCGAGATGTTGACGGATGAAGATAACTGTTTCTTCATTAGCAGCGTGTGCTGCAGTACAGCTAGGTTTCACCGGAAGAGTCGATGTTTATGCGGAAGTTTGTTTTCATATTATTTTGGAGCTTAAATTTACTCTTTAGACTTGAATTAAATATTTATTGTCACGGAAAATCTGTTAACTCGGTAACGTAGAAGCATATACGTTTACTATAGTTTCGTAGCAGATTTTGATTCCGTCACGGGGTATTTTCTTATTTTTCAGTAGGTTTCTTTTTATTATTTTTAATTGATCAGGGGATGTATTGCCCGAAAATGTTCAATATTTGTATTGTAATTATACTGGTATAACACTATTCCGGCTATCAATTAAGTCGTGTTATAAAATTAGAAAATTGGTCAGGTATGATATTTTTTTAAGTAATTCTTTCGAGTAGGGAATTCGCTCCATGATATTTAAATATTTTCACCGATAATCAAGTACGATGACTTGTAGGTAACTAGAGACTGAGTGAATAGGAATTAGGAAGTGTGTGATACGGCGAAGATAAGGAAATGGGTCAACAGGATTTCAGAATGTTTGGTGTATGAAAGATGAAAAGGAAATGTAAGGTTAGGGCAGGTAAGAATATGAAAATAATAAGTTTGGTGTTGAGGTACAAAAGAGGATAGAAGAAATCAATTAATTACGGGGGTGTACATATTGTAGTGAAAACAAGAGAGAATAGGTTTAGGTGTTCGGTCACTGTATGATAGAGATAGTGAGAGTGGCTAAAGAATACCGATCATATGGAGGTGTGGAATTAGAGTGGCTGAACTTTTATATAGCTGTGAGAGACGGGCGAAGAAAATGTGTAAGGTAGAATAGTTTGTTAACAATGCCGAATACGTAGGAAGGATCATGAATTGCAAAGGCTCCATGGCTCCAATGGCTCCATGGCTCCATGACTCCATGGAAACTATAACCGTTACCGGTTGGTATAGTTTACAACCTCGACTTATAGGATAGAATAAAAAGATCATTTGCTGGTTGGGATGTCAGCGCACTATTTGTTTTCCATCTTTGACCCACGCGTAGCATACCAAATGTGCGATTAAGAAAACACTAAAATGATTGCGTGTGGGTCAGAGAGAGAAATAAATGGTGCGCTAAAAATCAGACATCCTCTTAGTGTTATCAAGTTGAACAAGCAGTTGATTGTTGACAAGTTGACATTTTGACACCACATTACTGTGGTAGGTATTATGATTGGAAGTAAAAGTAATTAGCATGGCTGTGAATTTAATGCAATGAAAAAAGTATAATAATAAATAATAATTCAAAGTGGTTTACAAAAAAAATTCTTTATTCACACACTTGGTAGATAGGTACCTATTTATTTTTCTAACGGATGAACCGAAAATATAAAAACATTTTAAGAAAATAAGCGTAAATACGAATCAAATAAATGAAAACATGCAATTAAACGAACTAACCCCAAAAAGACCGCATATTGTAACGGTGTTGTAATAATAGGGATCTCCCAAAAAAATACGTACTAATAGTTCAAACAATCATAAAAGCCACTGTAATAATATTATTTATGAAAAAGTTTATAAAAAGCATTATTATTATAAATGAAACAAAACTATGAACTATGGATCGTAACATAGCATAGGTATTTCTATATTTTTAGCTCCATAATTTCTGTTAAAATATTAGGAAAATGTATTAAGTACCGTAAAGGTGCTAAATTCGAGCTATTACTGATAATATTATATTCATAAAAAATTATCATAGAAGGTTAGGTACTGTTATTCCACATACCTATTATAGTTTAATTTAACTACAACCAGTGGCGCCTGGGTCCTTCAAAATGGTGGTTCAAAATATCATCTTAGTTTAGTACCTACCACACACCCACCCGATGGACCAATAACCAATATTTGATACATTTTAACAAATATAACATATAACTATATAAGTATCAATGAAATTATTAATATATATTACAACAATGTACTATACAACATAATGTTGCTGATAAAACCTAATAAAGCAGCAGCAAGTAGTATTCTCACTGTGGCGAATGAAAGTTAGCTATATTCACAATGTAAATTATTTAATTCAAAATTCATCAGTTTAAAATATAAATCCTTTAAACCGATGAGACAAGTTTAAAATATAAAAGAAGTTAAGTGTAATAACATATTAATTTAAAAATAAAATTCCATCAAACTTAAAATTATTATATCATTAGTCATTAGTCATTACCGTTTTAAATAAATTATAATAGTAAATAGGTAGCCAATTATTTTATGGAAACATTATTTTATATTCAATATTTTGTATAATTTTTTTTTTTTTTTTTTTTTTATTGATCTTAAGCCCGGCGACGATGGCCATTAGCTGTTTGTGGAGTTTTTTTACAATTATTGGTTGTGGGGTTTGTAACGGTAGGGATTGTACACGTGTGTGTTGTGTTTGGCAGAATTTCTAGTGGGGCACCCGTAGGTTTCTGCCATGCCCCGGGTGGGGGGATGGCGGCACTTGTTCTCCGGACACCGTGACTGCCCGGAGAAAAATGCCGCCCGATGGCCGGGAATCGAACCCGGACCGGCTGTGCCGAAGTCGACGCGTTGACCACTCGGCCACCTCGTCCCCCTTTGTATAATTTGAACACCTTGCTAACACAACTTTACTTTATACATTTAATTAAGATTGAATATCATTATTATTTGTATAAATATTATTTTTATAATATATATTAAAGTTTATGTACATATTATTTATGTATAAAATATTAATATACTAAAGTTAAAATTCAAAATTCATCGAATAAATCTGAAGTCAAATTAACCAAATAATTATAGTATAATATTAATAAAGAACTCACAATAATAATGTTACCTAATTAAGTATAAAAATAGAAATCGAGTAAAAATGTAAAATAGTTTTTAATTTTTTGTTATATTTTAACTAGTTTAAAATATTTGTTTTATGTAATAAATAGTGTGCATAAAAATAATTATAATATATAACCTAATTACTTACATAATATGGGCTATGATAATTATTTATATAGATACACTATTATTTAATATTTAATGTTATTACCTACTTAAATTACTTTTATATAATTATATCTATGAATTAGGTATTCAATAAATCGAGTATTTACAAAGAAAAATAAGGACCTACATAGATTCTATAATATTTATTAACCATCAGACTATAAAAAATATTAATTTATAGACAAAATTAAACAATATTAATAAAAACAATACTCAAAAGTTTCATCATCATTTTTCTTTTTTTTTGAAAATATGTTCACAGGTTTATACAAATTACAATTACGCCTGTTAAATTATACTTGATATTATATTATTATACACTCCAGTGCCAACAAGCACCCACCCACCCAATTTAGGGGGTTCATTTGAACCACCTAAAGTACGTACTCGGCGCCACTGACTACAACATTCTAGTAGAGTCTGAAAAATTTGGCCCCACGACTCTGATCACATAAACTTTAAATACTAAACTACGGGTCTGAAATTTAGTTTATATAGATCTAAATAATCCAAACATATATTGCTTCAAAACATAAAATGAAATATCTTGTATTGTAATAGGTAGGTAACTATCAACAAAAAAAAAAAAAAACTAAAAAAAATCATACTTGAAAACTATGTATAATATTATACGTATATTGTAATAAATGTTCAAATGTTTATTATAGTACATTATAAAAAATTAACTAAGGTTCAATAGAATACATTATAACACGTGTTCAAATGTACATTTTACACCACATTTTTTGTTAATTCTCGCAGTCTCTCTTCAATTTCAAATTTTTTCTTTAAACTATCCCAAATTATCTTCAAAATGTAAATGTTTAATAGATTGGAAGACTTGATTAAGTATTTAATCATTTATCTAAAAGAGATGTGCCGGGTCGCCACATTACTATATCGAGGGGCCATGGTGCAAGTGTCGTCCATAAATATCATACTACGAAATGTACTATACTCATATTATATTATGATTGTATTAGTTACAAACTCTTGAATTAAGAGTTATGTTTGAGGATTTATTAATTTCCTAAAAGGAAATGCCTCAAAGTCGCCACAGTAGGTTGAGTGACCGTAGTTAAAGTGCCGTCCACCAATAAAGTACCTGAAAAAAAAAAAAAAAACGATCAATTCAAATATAGAAGGTATTTATATCATGTGCTTTTATCAAGGAATGATTGTGTTAGTCGCAGTCTTGTGTAAATGATATTGTCTTATGTTTTCCCATCTAATTAAACAAAATACTGAAAATTAATGAAATCACAAATATTAATAGAATAGAGAGACTGTGCGTTGATTTACAAATTTGTCTTAAATTTACTTTTTGCATAGAGGAAGGTGGGCTGGGCTTTTAATATCAGAGTATGAGGGACAGGGCTGGGATTTCATATTATGAATTGAAATATTTGTGGACACTGGACGACCAAAAGGACCATCCTCCATAGCATGTTTCAATTTGTGCAAAATAAAATTAATTGAATACGTTATAAAGTTGCTCCCGTGCTCGACATTATCCTGGTATTTTTTAAAAAAATATGAAGCTAAAATGTTGTTTTAAAAAAACCTTTCATGTGCATGTGTTGTCTCCAAGTGTTGTGGTGAGAGGATAGATGCTGATAAGTCATTAATAGAGACTCGTTGATCGATTTTATGCTGGGTATGGCTCCATCATAGATAATAAAGATATGGATAGGACATTTATCAGCGGTCTTGGAGGGGAACAATTGAGGCCAAATAAAGTATACCAATATAAAGTAGCCTTAATTGCATTCCCCTCCGGGAACGTGGCCTATCCATATCTTTATTGAAACCGGGACATTTGCGGTCGGAACATTTGCGGTCGGCACCTTTTGCGTGCCATTTGCGGTCAATTTATTTCTATCTACCTGACTATAAAATTCGGGTGCTATATATAATATTTTATATACTATATACTTAATTTATGTTAATAGGTAGCTATAATATAATATTTTTTTACTATAATTGATATAATTATATACTTGTCAATCACAATTTACTGTACTTACATAAAAAACATACCCTATTTTTTTTAAAACCTTATTATAATTATTATAAAAATGCACATAATAATAATATTTTTGTCAATCACAATTCATCTACTTACACGTTATACGCCATAGTATGAAATGTGTTGGCCGTGATATTTATTTATACTGGATAAACCAATTTGTGATACAGCCGTTTGGTTGATTGTGGATATTCGATGTCATTATCGATAATGCGATATATTTTATTATATTTTATTTTTATTATCATTCGTTAACATCGTCGGCAATATTTACTCAGTGTTTAGTAATTTAGTATTATATACGCCTTGGTACCTACAGTTCGATTTGTTAACAGAGTTTTGATTTAATTTAAATTAAAAATGAATAATCGTTTGAAGTGATAGAGACAACTAAAGGTAATCCTCTAGCTATACACGACGACTATCATATAGAAATATCGAAAATAACGCAAATATTATACCTGGGTTTGCTTGAATGAGAAAAAGATGAAAATGCAAAGGAAGATTAAGAACGACAGGTAATAAAGTTTTAAGTGTTACCAATCATAAATGTAAATATGACTTAGCAAAAATTGAAGTAAAAAAAATTACAATATTGCAAAACAACGTACACTTGATACAAATGTTCCCCCGCTCAATTTTTCGAGAAGAGTTTACACCATTATTAGAACAGGGATTAGATTTAGTGACTGAAATTCCAGTTTACTCATCGGTAAAAACAACGTTGAATCGTATACGGCGTAAATCACTCGGAATGCATTGGATCCTAAATTAAGAGAAGATATTATTATACCTTGCGATTCCGAATTTGTTATTTGTGATGACGGAGAAGAAAATAGGATTATAGGTTTGTGTTCAATTAAATGTACAAATTGCACTGAAGGAAAATTGTTTTGTATCATGAAGGTAAACAATTTTTTTATTGTAGTTTGTTGTTTAATTTACCAATTTATACATATTAGTATATATGAAACGAAGAAATAAACATAATTCCTGTGATATATATATTACTTCCGAATAAACAAAATGGTTTACGAACGTTTATTTTCGATGGTTAAAAAACATATTCCAAATTTTAATCCTGAATCTTTTACATTAGACTTTGAAATCTCGACTATTCAATCAATTACACAAATATTTCCTAGTGCTAAATACACGGTTGCAACTTTCATTTTAATCAAGCACTTTGGAGAAAAATTCAAAATATTGGATTAGCAAGTACTTATAAAGATAATGCAGATATTCGATTACACGTTAGATGTGTTCTGCTTTAGCTCATATTCCAATTAGTGACATAGATGAAGGTTGATTATTATAATGAGTAATACACCCGATAATGATAAACTTAAATTATTTTATGATTATTTTATTGACAGTGGTTGGAAAATCCAATTATTTCAAGGGAATGTGGAACTGTCATAAAAAAAGACACAGAACCAATAATATTGTTGAGGGTTGGAATAGTAAACTAAATAAATATTAAATACACCGCGACCAACGTTTATGAACTTATATAGCTGTCTTAAAAAGAGACTGAAAATGCGGAGCTTTTATATGAAAGAAGCTACTTGAATATGGAAGGTAAAAGGAGAAAAAAAATGTACATACAATTAGACGAAAGAATTAGAAAAACATTAGTAGACTATGAATTAGATAATGATTTAGAAAAATGCTTAAAAAAATAGCTATTATTCAAAAATTAGAATAAGGTTATGTTTATTATGTATATATACTGTGAGTCTGTGAATTGTGACAAATATATTATTATGTGCATTTTTTATAATAATAATTTTTTTAAAATTTTTTTTTGTAAGTACAGTGAATTGTGATTGACAAATATATTATTATGTGAATTTTTAAACACGCCAGTAAAAAATACTGCCAGTCCTAAGCCTGGAAAAGTGTGAAGGGAAGTTTAAATATAATATATTTGACAAGTATAGTAATAATCAGTAGTATAATTTCAATTATAGCAAAAGTTATAGCTACCTATTAACATAAATTCAGTATATAGTATATAAAATATTATATATAGCACCCAAATTGTATAGTCCGGTAGATAGAAATAAATTGACCGCAAATGGCACGCAAAAGGTGCCGACCGCAAATGTCCCGACCGCATCGGTGCCGACACCATCTTTATTATCGATGGGCTCCATCCATAGCATGGATTAAGGTGTCAACAATCAAAGGTTCAACTTGATAATCAAACACTTAAGTTTGGCAACCTGCAACTCAGGATCTTTTTATTCAAAGTGTCCTAATATAAGTCATAAGGAGGTTAGTTAGGTAAACCTATGGTTGGTTGAAGCTATGGTGCCGATGGACGACTAGCGAGACAGTCGTGAGCTTTGCGAAGATCTTTTCCTACTAACTATCAAGGTATTCGATATTGTAAACATAACGATGAAAGAAAATATTAAATATTATTAATTTGGTTCGGTTATGTAAGGATAGGACAGGAATTAGACGTTAACTAATTATCATAGTTTTTAAACACGTCTTAAAGACTGTCAGCTAGAGTTGTACCAGTATAGTTATTAAAAATGTAATACAACCAACATAAAATAAGATGTTTTTACCACGACAAATTATAAATATAATAAAATATTGTTTTATTAGGATTTTATAATGTTTTCTATACTCATGAGTTTTTGTAAATAGAAAATGTATAAATCAATAGTTTTAATTTAAAATATGGTTTTGTGTTTTGGTATCCTATTGTCAAAGAATTCTCAAGATTTCCTTCCCACATTCTTTTACATCCTTAATAAATTACATTCATTTTATACATTTTCTAATACATATATTACAGTGATACACCTCTGATCATAATAACTGTTCGTATTATTACAATGTAAACAATACCTAATTTTTGGAATGTAGTTATTAGGTACTGTTGTATTTAGCTTCCAGAGTATTCTTTTGTTTAGTGTTATTTCACCCAGGTTTCTCAAACAATTATTTTTTTTACAATTCTTTGAATTCTAATAGATTGATTTGTATAAATATATTTCAACATTAACCGTTATACCTAGGAGTACACTGAGTACCTGTGTACATACTATATAATTTGAAAGAGGCTGTCTGACGTTCGCCATTCAATTTAATTTTTATATATTTGACTTTTTGAATTTTTTATATATATCTAATTTAAAATATTTAAAAACTGTTTAAGATTTTGGATATTTTAGTTTGAACTATTTAATGTGTGGTTTTACTATTTAAATTTTTCTATAATTTTTTTTGTTTTCTAAAATGCATTTGCCTGCGGGCGCCAACACCTACCTTCAATTTTTTTTTTTTAGTAATGTGACTCTAGTTAAATTTTTGTGTAGACTTGAACATTGATAATCTGGTACCCTATGAATAATCCTTCTTAAATCAACTACCTAAAATTATTTTGAATAGTTTTTTTATTTAAGATTATGGACAACTTAGTTTGAATTTTTTAACGTGTGTACCTACTATTTAATATTTTCTAATTTTTTTTTTGTTTTCTTAAATGCATTTGCCTGCGGGCGCCCACACCCCTCTTTCAATTTTTTTTTTTTAGTAATGTGACTCTAGTTAAATTTTTGTGTAGACTTGAACATTGATAATCTTATACCCTATTGAATAGTTTTTCTGTTTAAAATTATTGGGCATTTTTGTTTGTACTTTGACCTGTGTATTCCTAAAGTATAATTTTCTCCATATTTTTTTTTTTTTGGTTTCTAAAATGCATTTGCCTTCGGGCGCCAACACCCCCTTTCAATTTTTTTTTTTTATATTAGTGTGTACCTACTATTTAATATTTTATAAATTTTTTTTTGTTTTCTAAAATGCATTTGCCTGCGGGCGCCAACACCTCCCTTCTAATTTTTTTTATGATTTTGTCTTTAGCCGAATTATTAAATATTGATAACCTTGACTCATACGAATAATCCTTCTTTAATAAACTAAATATTTTGAATAGTTTCTTTCGTTTAAGATTATGGACAACTTAGTTTGAATTTTTTAACGTGTGTACCTACTATTTAATATTTTCTAACTTTTTTTTTGTTTTCTTAAATGCATTTGCCTGCGGGCGCCTACACCCCCCTTTCATTTTTTTTTTTTAGTAATGTGACTAGTTAAATATTTTGAATAGTTTTTCTGTTTAAATTATTGGGCATTTTTGTTTGTACTTTGACCTTGTATTCCTAAAGTATAATTTTCTCCATATTTTTTTTTTTGGTTTCTAAAATGCATTTGCCTGCGGGCGCCAACACCCCCTTTCAATTTTTTTTTTTTTTATTAGTGTGGACCTACTATTTAATATTTTCTAAATTTTTTTTTGTTTTCTAAAATGCATTTGCCTGCGGGCGCCAACACTCCTTTTCAATTTTTTTTTTTTAGTAATGTGACTAGTTAAATTTTTGTGTAGACTTGAACATTGATAATCTGGTACCCTATGAATAATCCTTCTTAAATAAACTACCTAAAATTATTTTGAATAGTTTTTTTATTTAAGATTATGGACAACTTAGTTTGAACTCTTTAATGTGTGTTCCTACTATTTAATTTTTCTAAATTTTTTTTTTGTTTTCTTAAATGCATTTGCCTGCGGGCGCCAACACCCCCCTTCAATTTTTTTTTTTATTTATGTAACTAGTTGAATATTATGTAAGAATTTGAATATCGGTAATCTGGTGCCCTATGAGTAATCTTTCTTAAATGAACTACCTATAATTATTCTGAATAGTTTTTTTTCTGTTAAGAGTTTTGGGTATTTTGGTTTGTCCTGTGTATTCCTAAAGTATAATTTTCTCCATATTTTTTTTTTTTTTTTGGTTTCTAAAATGCATTTGGCTGCGGGTGCCAACACCCCTTTTCAATTTTTTTTTTTTTTTATTAGTGTGTACCTACTATTTAATTTTTCTACATTTTTTTTTTGTTTTCTTAAATGCATTTGCCTGCGGGCGCCAACACCCCTCTTTCAATTTTTTTTTTTTAGTAATGTGACTCTAGTTAAATTTTTGTGTAGACTTGAACATTGATAATACCCTATGAATAATCCTTCTTTAATAAACTAAATATTTTGAATAGTTTTTTCTGTTTAAATTATTGAGCATTTTTCTTTGTACTTTTCATGTGTATTCCTTAAGTATAATTTTCTCCATATTTTTTTTTTTGGTTTCTAAAATGCATTTGCCTGCGGGCGCCAACACTCCCCTTCAATTTTTTTTTTTATTAATGTAACTAGTTGAATAGTTATGTAAGATTTGAATAACGGTAATCTGTGCCCTATGAGTAATCCTTCTTAATGAACTACCTATAATTATCTGAATAGTTTTTTCTGTCTATGAGTTTGGGTATTTTAGTTTGTTATGTGTATTCCTAACATAAAATTTTTTCCAAATTTTTTTTTTTTGGTTTCTAAAATGCATTTGCCTGAGGGCGCCAACACCCCCCTTCAATTTTTTTTTTATTTATGTAACTAGTTGAATATTATGTAAGAATTTGAATATCGGTAATCTGGTGCCATATGAATAATTCTTCTTAAATGAACTACCTTTAATTATTTTGAATAGTTTTTTCATTTAAGATTATGGACTTCTTAGTTGAAGTCTTTAATGTGTGTTCCTACTATTTAATTTTTTCTAATTTTTTTTTGGTTTTCTAAAATGCATTTGCCTGCGGGCGCCCACACCCCCCTTCAATTTTTTTTTTTAGTATTGTGACTCTAGTTGAATTTTAGTGTAGACTTGATTAATGATAATCTGGTGCCCTATGAATAATTCCTCTTAAATGAACTACCTATGATTATTTTGAATAGTTTTTTCATTTAAGATTATGGACTTCTTAGTTTGAACTCTTTAAGGTGTGTTCCTACTATTTAATTTTTTCCAAATTTTTTTTTTTTTGTTTTCTAAAATGCATTTGCCTGCGGGCGCCAACACCCTCCTTCAATTTTTTTTTTTGTTATGTGACCCTAGTTGAATTTTTTTTATAGACTTAAACATTGATAACTTGGTACCTAACCTAACCTTAATGAACTAAATATTTTGAATAGTTTTTTTTAGTTTAAGATTCTAGACATTTTAGTTGAACTTTGTAATGTGTATTCCTAACATAACATTTTTTCCAAATTTTTTTTTT